>KZ987961.1:0-12744 GCA_003614145.1 Piptocephalis cylindrospora
GGTGAGCTCACTGCCCAGGTGGAAGCCGATGCCGAGGAGAAGACTCGACTCAAGAATGAACGGCTTCGGTGGCAGGAGCGTGCTGCTGAAATTCTCCGGACTCAGAAGGTACGACCTCCTCTTCAAAATGTTGTTTATAGGGTAGGATATTCACGTCCTTGCTCATCTTTTATTTCATTTACCCTCTAGAAAATTGACCCGGCTGAGCATGAGGCCTTGATAAAGGAGAAGGAAAATTTAGAGAAGCGCGTGAGTGAGTTAGATGATGAAGTCAAAACCTTGGATGAAAAGAGCAAAACTTTAGATAAACAGGTAAGAGTATCTAATCTGGCAATGTGCTATGGCGAGAATGAGCTAGTCCCATCATAGCTCATTTCATCTTTTCTCATGTAACTCAATCATATTTCCTTTAGGTTGAAATGTACAAACGGGCCGCATCGGCATGGAAGAAGAAGTTTGATGCAGAGAAGCAGGTGAATGCGGCGGGTGGGAGCAAGAATGCGGCCATGGTTCAAGCTCAGCAGGCCCTACAGCAACAGGTATCTACTCTACAGCAAGGGAAAGAAGCACTGGAGAAGCAGGTGGAGGAATTGAAGCAGAATAGTGACGGAAGACAAGGGCTGGAGCAGGCGCTGGAGGAGGCCAAGAAAGCCGAAGCCTCCAAAACCGAGGAGCTCGCTAAGTGTCGAGCCAGGCTAGGGATTATGGAGAAGATGAACAAGAAGCTCTCCACTGAGGTTATTGCCTCCCGACGCAATGCTCAGCAGAAGGGCGCTGCAGAAGGAGAGGGGAAAAGAGCATCATCGGTTGGCCCCGCGGTGTCACCTGGAGCCATGGTGTCTGCCCCATCTTCAGCGCCGCCCAGTACGCCCGCCACCACTTCTCCCTTGATGGCCACGATTACCCCAGCCCCACTTGCACCCCAAACCATCGCATCTCCTACCATCCCGATCCCAGCCCCCACTCGACCTCAAACTACTGGACAGCCCGACCTACTTAATCAAGCACGTGCGGCGGATGCTCAGCAACTGCTCCAGCTTTTGAGGCAACAGCAACAACAGAAGCAGCTCCAACAACATCAGGAGAAGCAGAAGCAGCACGAAGAAGTAAAGGCGCTCTCAGAGGAGCAGAACGACGCCGGGACGGATTTGATAAAGCGGAAAGGGGACACTGAGGAGACAAACCTAGATGTCAAGAAGCAACGGATGGACGAGAGTGAGGAAGCTCCGGTGGCCCAAGAATCTGAGCAATCCATCACTACCCCTACGTCTGTGGATCACGACTTGAGCATGTCCGGGGGTACTCTTACCGGGACAGGGGAAGAAGAGAGTCAAGGGGCCGAAGTTGGGGCTCAGGATGAGGAGATGGAAGACTCCTCTGGAGCCTCCATGGTATCTACAGCCATGGATGGTGGAGTGGAAGAGGAAGAATGGGAGGATATGGGTGATGAAGCCGAGGGTGGGGAGGAACACACACAAGAAGGCCAGGATCAAGAACACAAGCCCCAGTCTCAGCCCGATACCGAGACATCCACAGAACAGGAGACGCAATCCCCTCAAGGTGACCTTAACGAGAACAATGGGGATGCATCGGGCGAAGTCGAAAATCCCTTGACAGCATCGCTGACAGAGGGACTCTCACCATTGGCTCCTCCCTTTAGCCCTGCCCCTTCTCCCGCTGCCGCCGGTACACAAGACCAAGAGCAGGAGGAGGAGGGAAACGGGGCGGATGGAGCATCTGCAGTTTCACCCACTGATACCACCGCCCCGGCTTCTGGAGCTGAAGTACCTACTAGTCATGAGGGACAAATGAGTGGAGAGACGGGAGCTAGCGGCGGGCTTGAGGGGACTGGAGGGGCTAATGAGGGATCAGGGACGCCTGGTGCGCCTAAGCGGCGTCAAGTCCCCATCACGTGGGATATCCCCAAGGTGCAAACCACACCCGTCTCCCAGGCACCCACTGGCAATACCCTTACCGGGAACCAGAATCTCTCTACACCCGGTGCAGCGCCTCGAGGTCGAGGTAAGTAGTCGACAGGAAACTTGAGTAGTGAGCGAAAGGGAGAGAGGATAGTAAGCAGACTTACCTTTTTTCCTTTCCGGTCGGTCTAGGCGGAGGTGTGGCCCGGGGTGGGAGTATTGGAAGAGCTCGGGGAAGGGGGGTACGTGGATCCGGAGGACGAGGTCGGGGCCAGTAGGAAATTGCTCTCCATTCACGCGATGGAAAGGATAAAAAAAACATTTATTGAACCATGGTCTTCCCTATTGTCGAGAGTAGCAGTATTATGCCTGCAGGCTGATGATAAAATATGATGATTATGGATATGATTATGGATTCGTATATACATTTGAAAATATCCTTTCCGATAGACCAAAAATGATAGGATACGAGAGGGGAGAACGACAAAAGCAATCCAGAGGGGATTGGACATGTATTTGAAAATAATGGCGCGGGGGGTTAAATTGGTCTTGCCTCAACCCTGAATCCTAGACATGCTCGGTGACGCTAGGATGAAGGAGGTACATGCGGGGGTAGACATTGGTGTAGAGAAGATCTTCAACCTCGGCACGGGCCTCGGAAAAGACCGCTACGCCGACTCGGCCCACCTTGACACGACGCTCAGCGCTAGCCCTAGCCTCTTTGGAGATATTAACTTCTAAAGGCGACTCAAATCGGATAAAAGATGTGAGGATATCCTCGGTTTGCTTGGCCAAACAGTCATTGGGGACCAGAGTGGATGCGTTGGAGCCAAGAGGGGATGTTGTGGAGCTCGGAGAGGAA
Organism: Piptocephalis cylindrospora; assembly: GCA_003614145.1. Classification (NCBI taxonomy): domain Eukaryota; kingdom Fungi; phylum Zoopagomycota; class Zoopagomycetes; order Zoopagales; family Piptocephalidaceae; genus Piptocephalis; species Piptocephalis cylindrospora. The sequence goes on from KZ987961.1 coordinate 2,782, forward strand.
GCCTTGGATTCAACACGGTCCTGTAGGGCTTCCAGAACCAGGAGGGCACGGATGAAGGAGGTGGACTCTGCAGCAAAGACCGAGGCAGCGGCCCGTTCTAGAAGCTCAAATTCCCCAGAAGATATGAGGACCGAGTGAAAATGGGACCTATTTGGGTGTCGGCTTGAGGGAAATTCACCTCCCGTACCGTCCGCCCACCAGCCTTCACCCAAAAGATCAAGGTCCCGCCTTCGCTTCTCCATCCTCCAGGAGCGGATGCTTGGGACCACAATCACCATTGTCTGACTGACGATGAGAGCGGGGAGCATGGCCTCACTTTGCCTAAAGAGATGGGGAATAGGATTACCCCAGTAGGAGAAAAAGAGGAAGAGAAAGTAGGAGATTACGTTGGCAATAGTGGTAATGATCAGTTCAACGCGGATATGGAAGGGGTTCCTGACTCGCCAGACGCGGTAGATGGTAAAGGGCGCAATAACCCCGACGACAAGGGCAATGAAGGCGTACGCCGGGATAAAGTGCCACGATCCTGGGCAAAATTGTAAAGGGTCATTAAAGCGATAGGGCTCATGGATGATGGCCTGCATGTAGCAGAGGACGACCAAGGAGAGGAGAAAGACAAGGCCAAGTAGAAGGTACATTCGACGATCGGAGGTACGCCGACGATCGCGCAGGAGGCGAGCCCTAATACGGTCTTGGTTCCGATCATCCATGATGCCATAACGATCCCTAGAGGTATCTGCAGGGTCATCCGGGAGTCTCCAGGACATGATGCTCTTTTGCAGGTTCTTTAGGCAAATGATCCGCCAGGCACGTAGGAGGTAGGCGAAGGAGTATATCGGGACTGTGATGTAGGCGGCCCACAAGGAGAGTAAACAGGGGGCTGAGAGGGAAGAAGTGAGGACAAGGAACTCACAGGAGAGGAAGGAGCCAATTGCGGTGACGAGGATGAGAAAGTTGGATTGCTTCCACAAAAAGGCATCCGTCTTAGCCTGACGAAAGTACAAAGCAGTCGTGAGGGTCCAGTAAATGGCTGACCCAATGGCGATCCCCCTTCCCAGCCAGATCTGTGAGGGATAGGCGGTGGTGATGAAGGCAGGATTCGTCATCCAAGCCTATGTGGATACCGAGAAGCTCTGGGATGAGTGGCTAGTGGTATGGGGCGAGGAAAAGGGAATAGTAATGGATGATCCAGCAAGAGCAGGGCACAAGGGTATGATTAGGAAGACTAAAGATGGGAAACGGGACTATTGGAGATGGGAGGGGAGACGGAGGATTCCCAGAAAGGGAGCAGTCTAGGGGCAACGACGACCAAGAGAGGATGGGCGGGGGGAGATGGGCGGGAGGAAGAGAGGGGAATTACACAGTAACGGAAAGGAAGAAGACAGGTCGAGCATGCATAGACAAAGAAAAAAGGAAGGGAAGGGAGAGGGAACAAGGAAAACTGACGTTGAACACTGGTCCCAAGGACGAATGGGCAATAAATATGCATTGTGTAAAATGGCAGCCGTTGAGCAAGTGCCTTGCAGCCAGAGCAGATCGGAGTGTGGGAACTCCGCCACCTCCTGCCCATTAGTGTATGCTCCGAGAGCGCACCGGGCTGGACCACCCCGTACATTTCAGTGCTGATCCATTGGTTCCATGCTTGAGAGAGGCGAGGAGCAAAGTCCAAATTAAGCAGGGCCTTCCTCGGTGCGGTCGAGGGAGGATGGGTATGAGAGAATGAGGTTGAATGAATGGCTGACCAAACAAATGGTGTTCTTGCTCCAGAACACTTGATTCCTATGTGAAAGTATAAGAAAGCGTTGAAAAGCCAAGAGGAGGGGATTTGGAAATCTTCCCCTTTTGTACCGCACACCCGTCTTGTCTTCTAAGGCAATATACTATGACTATCCACGCCAAGCGGTATGTAATGAGAGAGGCTTTAAGAAAAAAGGGCCACTACGCCAATATGGCGGCAGTCACCTCAAGCGATGAGGAAAGGTTTATCCTAAACACACGACTCAGGATAATACCTCACAAGAACACGCTTTCATTGTGTAGTAAACAGCGAAATGTATTGGGAAATACGCTTTCATTGTGTACACTCAAGAAAAGAAGTAATCGTAGACAGTCATAACAAGAGCCATGACCATCCCAGACAGTAGACCAATCTCGACATTGACGAGAACAACAGTGAGAAAAGTTAGAATCCAGAGACAGAGCTTGACTTTAGACCTCTCCCAGTATCGACGGACCTCCTTGGCTTCCTTGAGGAGGCCGGTGCAAGCTACGAGGATGACAGCAGCAAGGACGACCAGAGGCGTGTGATAGAAGAGGGGGGTGAGACAGACAAGGACAAGGCCAACAACGGCCGCGCTCCAAAGGGAAGCAGCAGGAGTCTTGGCTCCGGCCGAGGAAATGATCAGTGATCGGGTGAGGGAGCCGGTGTTGAGGTAACTTTGGAAGAATGCTCCCACCACAGATGAAAAGCCCAGGGAGTATAGCTCTCTCGTCTCAACAATGGTCTCTTCTACCCGGGAAGCCAGGAGCTTTCCTATAGAAATGGTAATGACATATCCTACAATGGCCAGGACGAGGGCCGAGGGGAAAAGGTCCTTAAAGTCCATAGTGAAGATCCAACCGGCGGAGAAGGAAGGTAGGCCACCAGGGATGTGCCCAGTAATGATAATTCCTAGATCCTCCAGGTGAAAGAGGTGGACCAGCAGGGTAACGGAGCCGATGGTTACGAGAATATCTGGGATTTTGGGGAAGCGAAAGGTACGGACTGTATCAAGGAAATGGGATATGCTGTGTGAGTGTGTGTCATGCAAGGATGGATAGATTACACCACCACCAGAAGGCTGAGGAGGAGGAAGCTTACCTCGTCTTTCTCGAAGTAGAGCGGTACTTTCTATCGGGAGAACGGAAGCCATTTGACCCCCATCCACAACGTCATAATAGCGCTGGACATACTTGTTCAGTAGACGAATGGCGCAGATGAGGAGGATCGATCCAATGCCTAAGGCTGCCGTAGCCAAGTGCGTTTCCTGGATGTGGGTGGCAATGTGCATCCATTGTCTTGGCAAGGCAAGATATCCTTTGAAATGAGGAATATCCAGGCCTAGGAGATTCCCCATCTGGGAAGATCCAATGTGTAAGGCCGATGCACAAGCAAATCCACTGTTAGGAAGGAATGAGGGAAAGATGAGGAGATACTCGTATGCATGTAGGATGCAAGGATGAGGTCGTATCCTCACACAAACCCTTGTATACTTCATCTCAAACCAGAACCCCTACCCCTGGTACACTTACCTGAGTAATGGGTGGGGGAGAAGAGTGTCTGTAAATCTAGTGACCCCAATGAGCCCCAGGCCTATCTGGATCATGCCTGCGAGGAAGGAGATCTGCATAGCGAGGTTGATGTACTCTTGAGAAACATTGGAGCTTGCGGTGGCCATGAGGGACGATATCATAGTCTCCTCGCCAATATGAGATTGAACTGCCTTGCCCAAAAGAAGTGAAGTTCTATGTAATAAGAATGAGGTGAGTGGGGTTAAAATATGAGATGGAGCACCGCAAGGTTCAGTCTTCCTTACAAGGCAAATGTCCCCGTGATAGTGTACTGAGAGGAGCAGAAAAGGGAGTAGAGGATAACAGGGACCAAGGAGGTGTAAAGTCCATATACAGGGGGGAGGCCTGCAAGAGGATTCGAGGGATGTCAGTAAAGATCCGGGGTAGGGGGAAGATGTATATCTATCATCATCTCTTCTCCATGGGATAAAGAAGAGGAGGGATCATCAATGACTTACCAGCCAAGAGGGCATAAGCCATGCTCTGAGGGATGACAAGACCAGAGATGCTCAGGCCAGCGACTAAGTCTTCCTTCCAATATTGTTTTACTCTAGTTAACGAGAGCATTTTGGGAGTATGGATGATGGGATGGGATGGGATGGGATGGGATGGGATGGGATGGGATGGGATGGGATGGAGGGCGGGAAAACACTGCAGAAATGAAAGGTCAAGAAAATGAGAGGATGATGGATGCACAACAGAGGATATGTCTGGTCAAGAATGCAATTGCGAGGGCTTAGATGAATGAACGAAAGGAAATGATAAGGGAATGGGAAGCGGTCAAGATGAAAGGAGGAAACGACCGGGATGAACAAAAAGCCAGCTGTGGGCTAGGAGGGTTTAAAAAGATCCAATTCACTCAAATGAAATTTGAATAGAACAATGGGTCAGAAGCGTCAAATGTCTTGGTGACGTGGATCAGAGATAATCACGAAAACAACAGGATGAGAGAGCGATGACTTGGAGAATGGAGTGGTAGTGATCCTCAAGTCAGGAGATGAGATAATGATAGAAAATGGGAAGAAGTGGATGCCTGATAGTAGGAGGGTTCCTATACCTAACGACCTGCCATCGCAGTCCTCTTTTATAATGGATACCACGACTGTGACAAGGTCTATTCTTGCGGTTTCCTTTGATAGACTTTCCACATGTCCTTGGAGAATGGCCTACCCAACACCCCCCCTTCCTGCCCCCTATGTATTCGTGATACATCCGAACCACCCCCTGCCCTCCCCAACCCCAGACGAGGGAGTGTGAAGGGCGCATGCGCGGAGTTGTGAATGCGATTTTTGTGTCAATGGGGGAGGAGAAAAGCAGGATAATTCATGGCCCCAAGACATCCCAGGGGAAAAGAGCAGGAGATCTGCTCTGGAGGAGAAGAATCAAAGCAGGGCCTAGCCCTGGGGAAAACCTTCGTCTTTCATTGTAAGAAAAGCTCCGTCAACCGATGGGGAGAGGAGAAGGGAGGAAACGAGAAGCAAATCGCTGGACCCTGTTCATCTTCACATCCCATTCACACCATGATAAATTGGCTTTCGCATCTTCCTCTGGGAATCCTCGTTTGATGCAAGGCGATTGTGTGGACAGGTGGGTGGGTGTGAATGAGCAAAGAGCCGTCATTTCAACTCACTAGTCAGCCCGGGGAGATGTTGATCCCTATTGACGGTTTCGTATGGGCATTCGACCCTTTCTGGTTGGGAGAATAGCGAGTGCGTGGAAGAGGCATTCGATGCAGATCCTACGAGTAAAAAAAGACGACCAAGACAACTGTATTTCTTTCCTTCATCCTTTCTCCGACTGGGCAATAATGGCTGATACGCCCGTCATCCATTGCCATCGTTCCCCCTCACAGCCCGATGCCATTTCTTGCGGACTGCCCTCGTTCGATATACCATTCATCGTTTCACAAGCGGATGACCTCCTCGCCGGCCTCACTTCCAAGGCCGGGCTGGCCTATCGGCCGATTCAGCATCAATGCCGACATAACCTTTCAGCGTAACCCCGACCTGATTCATCCCTCCCTCTCACAGAATCGCAAGCTCTTGGTCCTGGAACGTGTGACCCATTCCACGTCTCCCAGCTCCTTCCTTTTTCCATCGAGGCTTACTTTTAGGACCCCGATAAGTGGTACAAGGAAAGGGGAGGTGCCAAGGGAGTCATCATCTATTTACCACCCCTTCTTTTCCCCCCCTCCCCCCTTCTCCCTTAATCATTTCGTACGCGCGTATGCAGACGTGCATTATAAGGGGGATCTTGGACTAGAAATAGCATATACTGTGCCGGTTCCAACTGCAATGTCTTCGTACCACCTCGTACAATCAGTCAGGTGGAAAGACAGTCTCTGTCAGCCCCATGATGGTCCTGGTGAAACACAAATCTCAACACACTATTGACTTGGCATATCTCCCATCCCCACCCATCATGACCTAATTCACCGAATGTGTCTAGATAAGTAATCTAGTCTATCTTAGCCGTCCCTATGCAGTATACTTTATCAGGCCACAGACCATCGTACTAAGCTATATGCACCATCCGCCCCCCACCTCCCTCGCTTCCCATCCCCACCAAAGACCTAGGCGACGGAGCTCTTATTCACTGGATTCGCCTTAAGTTCGGCAAGTCGGTCGGCAAGACGATCATGCCATTCAGTCCCCTCAAAGGATCCACGGGTCCGACCAATTAAGCTGCGTAACAGACCCCGGCTCTGGTAGTGCCAGTCAGGAGCAACAAGACGCATACTACCCTCAGGTTTCTCTTCGTCTGGAATAGACATATCTCCAAAGTTCCCATAGGCCTCAACGACATCCAAGCATGCCGCTGCTGCAGTCTCAAAGGCTGTCGTATCGGTCTCGACCGGGGATCGGTGCAGAGTGGCACGGTAGGCCTTGAGATAAGCCTCGAGGCATCGGGCCCAATCTTTGCGCCAGCGCCAAAAGTCCGCACACAGCCTCCAAATCTCGGCATTGTCCGTGATCCGCGCGGTGACACAGTTAATCAGCAGATCCTCCATGTGACGAGATAGGCGCTCCCGTCGATTCAATGCCTCAGTATGAGCCACAGCAGGGGTAGTCTTGGCTCCCTCCCCTTCAGGGCCTTCATCGGCCATCCGCATCAATACACGGATGAGGATACGAAGCACCTCCACATCAACAGCCCCCGCTCCCTCCCGGTCCACCCGGAGCTCAAGGATCCGGCGGACAGCAAGAATTCCCTCAGCCACTTCTCCCACATCCACCGAGACGTAAAGGTAGTTTTGCCAAATCTTCCATGAGTCGTACTTTTCCTTTAGCGCCTTGTGGAAGGCATTGAATGCCTCGCGCTTCCGGTTCAGATGAAGATATACACTTCCCAGATTATTCCACGCTTCAGCATTGTCCTCCATCGTAACGACCCGGTGAAATGCCTGTGCCGACTCCTCCCAATCCTCCTGGTGCATCGCAGCACATCCAAGCATAAACCAAGAGTGCTCGAAAAGTGGATTGAGCTTTAGGGCCAAATGATATGCCGTAATGGCCTCGGGCCACTTCTCGGACTTGAAATAATAAGCACCGAGGGAGCGTTGAGCACGAGCATATCGCTTCCCGCTCTCCTCCCAGGCACGTTCCCAATAGCTCGGATCTTTTTGGAGGTCCCCGAGGATACAATAGAGCCAGGGGAGATCAGCTCCCTCCTTTTCCAATTGCTCCCGGACCAGTACCTCGGCCTGATCCTCCTCCCCAAGTATCTGGTGGCAGGCAATGACGTCATCCCATAGCTCAAGTCTCTCAAAAATTTCCAGGGCACTACGGATTACTCCAATGCTCATAAACCGTTCAGCCAATTCCTTCTCCAGCTCCCACTTGGCCGGTAGGGCCAGAGAGTGGCACCACCGGAGCCTTTCAGGGGCTCCAGCCACGCTAGTATCATCCACAGGGATTTGATCCACAAGGGCCTGGAGTTGGAGGACTCCTCGCTCCACCGTCCGGGACTTGTTGGCTTCCAGTCGTGACCGAAGGAGAAGAGCCGTGGTGTGGATCGACCAGTTGTTCGGATGTCCAAGGACTCGGGACACGTAGGGCATCATCTGTTCTGTGGTGAGACCATGAGCCGGGTTGGTGTTGCGTACATTAAGGCAGTGGGCCAGAAGGAGGCACTGATCAATGGGAGCAAGGTTGGATGTGGCTGCCTCATCCTTGTCGGTAAAAGCCACTTCCTCGAGCAGGGTGTCGTCCCCAAGGGGGAGCGTTTCCGGATTAGCCGCGGCCGTGGTCTTGGAATCGGAAGTTGAGGTTGAGGACGAAGAGGCTAGGACAACGAGTTGAGATAGATCATTTTCCTGAAACTTGGTCCGTTTGCCTAGAGCTCCCGTAACTCGAAAGACGAGGCCGGAGGCGTCTTGAGCCTCTTGGTACGCCTCCAAGGACCGTTGATCGCTCCCGTACCAATGGTGTACCAAGCCCCGCTCCAGGGCATATCGAGCAGATAGGTCGGCATTGCCTTCAGGGATGGAAATGCCAGAGAAACGCTCGAGAACAGCATCATGCAGGGTGGCCGATCGATCTCTAAGGATACGTTGGTGGGTGAAGAGTGTACGGGCCGCCCACCACCGTACGGACGGGGTATAAGGAAGCAAAAGGCTCTCGGCCCCAACAAAGATGGAGCGAGCCATGAGAAGAAAATGAAGACCTGGAGTAAGGCGATATACATCCTCCCCATCAATAGAGAGTGCCTTGGTCACCATATTTTGCATCAGAGAGTTTCGAGTGGTCGAGCTCTGAGCCGCAATCGTTGTCTCCTCCTTTTCGGTTTGCAGCGAGGCGGGAAGGAGGGTGGTCGGGTCCAGAGAGAGGGGAGGGCCAGTCCAGGCTGTCTGAAGAAAGCAATTCAGCGCGCCCTGACCCACGGCAAGGATTTGGAGAGCCGCATCCACCTCCCTGTCCTGAGCCTGGCTCAATATCTCCTCTACACTCTTAACCAATTCAAGGGACCAGGCTTCCAAGGTGGATGCATCCCTCTTGGTGAAGAGGTCTTTGGCTAACTGGGTAGTCAAGGCATCGGCATACTGGCCTTTCTGGATATAGGCCACTTCCTCGAGAGTCGAGATGGCTTCTGTCTCAGGGGAGGTGTACACGAGAAGGTCCCACTCGAACGAGCTGTTTGCAGTAGAAGCCATAACAGATAGGGAAGTAGTGTAGGAGAGGGGAGGACGGGAGGAAGAAGATGAATGAAGTGACGGAAAGAAAAAAAAGCAAAAGCGCACTCTATATACTTATGTGGTCATCTCCCCAGCTTGCACAATGTTTCCCTTCCCTGCTCATACCTTCACGGACCCTCCTGGAATGCCCTGGACATCTCCCCTTTAGTGTACTCGATAGGACCTTGCTGAGTCAGCAAATCTTGTTTGTGCTCACCTTCTGGGGGGAGAGGGGTGAGCTATGATAAACTATCCCTAGAATCAGGATAAGAATTAACCCATCTCAAACTTGGATGATCTAACCAGTAACAGGCATGCTAGAAAAAATGGAAAAATAAAATTTGAGGTTACATTTCCACCATCTCACACCAATATGTCTAACTTTTTTTAAATTGAGCTATCCCTTGAGGGCGATTCTCATGACAATAAATTTTTCAACACAAAAAAGAATAACGATGAAAACGGCGTTGCTTCGATAGAAGGATCATTATCTGATGGAAGGGCCATGCATGCTTCACCTACGAATAGGACCATGTCTATTGAGGAGAGCAGAATGAGTCTCCAAGAGCAGTACATATTCAATTATCAAAAGAAAAAAGGAAGAAACAGATATATTGACTCAAGGAGGAAAGAAGAATAGGTCAGGGATAGAAATGGGGCCAACCATTCACATCCGATCGTGATCGAAGAATCTCTCCTAAAGTAGGAGAAGAGATGAACCACATGCACTGCCAATTCACATCAGGAGCTCCGTGACAAGGCCTCGTTGACCGCCTGAGGGGAAAGATCCTTGTCGGAGAGCTCAATGGGCTTGCATTTCTGCGCTTCAAGTAGGGAGATTTTGAGCGCCGCGGCATGCTCAGCAAAGGCCTCGACCGGATCCTTTTGAGCATCCTTTCCTTCAGGGGTACTAGCCCACTCAAGAGCACGACGAAGCGCCTCAGCAGCCCTTTCCTTGTAAGACTTTACCCTGTTCACTTTCCTACGGACCTCAGCCAAGCGACTTTTTTCCTGCAGGGTGAGAGGATTCCAGGAACCTTCTTTCCACTGAGTATGACGGGCCAATCGATCATTTTTTCGGTAAATGAGGTGAGTTAAGCGCTCTTTTTTCTCCGAGAGGCGAGTGAAATAGCTCTTTTGTCCCTTGGAGAGATCATCCGATTCCTTCTCTTCCTTCTGGGCAAGGAGATAAAAACTATGCCTTTCCGCATGGGTAAGACGACCAACATCATGCCTTTCCTCCTCGGTGAGGCGACGAACATCATGGTGATTCCGCCAGACAAGGCGGGTCAAGTAGCTCTTTTCCTGTTGAGAAAGTCGTTCCAAATCCTTCTGCTCCTGCCGGGAGAGGCTATTCAACCCGCTTTGTTTCTTTAACGAGAAGCTAACCAAGTCCATCTTTGCATGCAGAGAGAGATCTGTCAAGTCATTCTTTTCCCACTGAGAGAGCCCAGCCCAGA
>KZ987962.1:0-12721 GCA_003614145.1 Piptocephalis cylindrospora
CTTGGAGATTGTAGAGCCCATTGCCATCAAAACGTGTAGGGAAGTTGGTACCTCCCCAATGATCCTTCCTACCCCTGCCGCCTCGGACATCAATGTGGATCAAGTAGGAGATTCTGGCCCACCCCTCACATCTGTACAGGGTGAAGGCACCGCTGTTCCTGATTCGAATCGCCCATTCCCGCCCCTTCCTAGTATGGAGACCATTCATCGAATTGTTCTTGCCGCCAGATCCATTGGTACAGCCTTCACTGGTGCCCCTGATCCGTTTAGAGGAAGCCCGCGCAGTCGTTGGTCCCCTGTGCAAGCCAACAGAATTTCTCCCATTGATGGGATCCCTACTCTTTATCCAGATTTAAGGATTCTTGGCCAGCCAATGAGATACCAAGGCGATAGAAGGGATCCAGAGCCTTCTCAGGAGGTACAGACCCATAGCGGCTCCTCCAATTATTCCCGTGGAGAGACCGAAGGTGTGGATCCTCAAGATTCTCAGGTCTCTGAGCAGGCTGTACAAGTGGGATTTAACCATGATACTCCATCCTCACAACAAGTGCCGCAGGATGATTATATTGCACATCCCGTCTCTCACGCCCAAGAAGGGGAAGCTTTACCTCCCAAGGAACCGTCTCTTTCTCCAAAAAGACCACTATCCCCCCTTCCAAAGGACTCCCCTGTTCTTTCCAAGGGGAAGGAGCCAGAGAAGCTGATTAAGCGGGAATCCTCGGTGGAAAGGCAGGAAGATAGATTGAGAGAGGAGAGAATCTTGGAAATTCAAAGATTAATGGGTCTGGCTCCCGGCGAGATTGCTAAAAGACTCGAATCTTCCCCGGCCCCTGTCCTCCCTCCTCTCCCTGATTACCAGCCCACCTATTCACCCTTATTGGTTGGGACCAATTCGGACCGGAGAGGAGGGGAAGGATCGGGGGCTGATACCGTTGGCGAAGTGGATCCTCGAGCTCAAGAGTTTTTCACTGGGTTCCTTCGATCCGCTACTCGAAAAGATGACCATGATACCGGCTCTGAGAGTGACATGAATGGCCAGAGGCTGTCGGGTCCAAGCTCCATCCCCCATGAAAGGTATGCCTCGGGGCCAGAAGTAGATAGGATTGAGGATCAACGGCAAGGCCCCTCTGCTCGTCATAGTGTCGATCCTGCCCAGGCTGATGCTGCTCCTATGGACTTATTGGCTCGGCTTCGCGAAGGTTCAGCCCCGGCTGCCGCTGGCTCCCTTAGTCACCCTATCCTCTCGCCTAATGCTTCCCAGATCCGTCCTCCCCACCCCTTCCCCTCCCCCCATTCCCTCCCTCCTCCACCGCCTGGGGCTCAGCCGCAACAGCCCCCTCTACAGCATCAAGGGCAAGTACAGGCGCCATATCCCCATGGACCGCTGCCCCCTCCTCCCCCTCCTCCTCCGTATTACTCTTCCCATCCTGGACATCCGGGGCAGGTTTACCCTAGTCAAGGTCTCCATCCATCCATGTATGGGCCATATGGCTCGCAGCGTCCTCTGCCTGGGACAAATAGCGGGGTTGGGGAAGAAGGGATGATCCGTGGTCCGGGAAGTTTTAGTAGTGATTCAGGCTATATTCCTCCTTCTACTGCTCTACCTCCTCATGGACCCACCAGGATGGGCCAGGCTACAGGACATGGACCCTCTTACCCTCCTCATCCCCATCCCTCCATGGGCCCCGGGCCTTTTCCGGGAGCCCCTTCAAGGCCTCGGCATCATCCTTCTGGGTCAGCTTATCCAGGTGAGGAGAGTCATCCTTCTTCAGAAGGACTAGATGCCTCAAAGAGGAGGCCCATGCTAGGGGAGGGGCCTGGGGAAACTCGGATGATGGATAGAGAGGCAAGGTCTTCTCTTCCCCCTCCCTCCTACCCTCTACCGCCCCATCAGCACTTACTTGGGGGACAACATCCGGGATATGTGGGTCCTCCTCCTCATCCCTCTCTTTCTCCCCCTTCCCAGGGATATCCTCTTCCAGGCCCCCCATCTTATGGTCTGCCTGGTCCTCCAGTTCATTCCCTCCCAGGCCCTCCTTCTGGGCCTCATCCACGCATGGGTCATCCAGGATTACGGGGCCCTGACGCCTCCTTAATGGGGGTGCTTCGGGGGGAAAGCCGTGGGATGGTGGATGGGGCTGCCTTGAGAGTGAGTCCTGGGCCTCCCTCTCTGGCTCCTCATCCTCCCTCCTCTGCTTCACCTTCTCCCCTCCCGGAGGATCAGTCAGAACCTCCTCCCTCACACCCTTCTTCCTCTCCCTCCTCTATGAGTCGTCAGTCCCTTTTTCAGCAGGCTCTCCCTCCCCCCTTACCACCTCAGGCGCCCTCCATCACCGAGAGAGTTCTTGATGGAGGGATTGAGGACATAGGAGTAACTGGGGAAAATGGGAGGTCGACTGAGCAAATGATCCGTCAATTCATGGCCCCCCCTGGTCCAGAGACGGAACGAGAACAAGGAGATGGACAGGATGACGCATCTCGTACTCCCCAAGCCCCTGAATCTTCCAAGGTGATCTTGCCTGTGTCCGAAGAATTCCTTGCCCGAGTCGATGGTACCCTGCCTGGCCCGCCCCCTCCCTTGCTCGAGTCCATCGGGATGGCTGCCGAGATAGAACAGACTAAAGGGAAGGTAGATGATGGAATTGAAGACTTTACGCGGATGTCTGAAGCAGCACATAGTGAGGAGGAAGGGGAGAAGAGGAAAGAAGACCAAGGTGATGTAAACACGCAGATGGACAATCGAGAGAAAATGATAGAGGCTCAAGGTGAGTTGTTGTATACTTCACGGGTTTCTTCCACTGAGAGAATAGTGCATGACCTGGCGCTGCTTAAAGCTGACTAACACTCATTTTTCATCATTATCTCTAGGTTCTAGCGCTGAAAAGTTCATCGTAAAGACCAACGGAGAAAATACCAAGGATACGCCAAAATCCGAGGAAATCATCGAGAAGGCGGAAGGAGAGCTAGATCAGGATGAGGAGGAGAAGGGGAGGAAGAAGAAAGGCGGAGGAGTGGACATTCAAGGACCTGGAACGAGTAAAAAGGCCAGGAAGCGAGCTGCGGCTAGGGCTGCCAAGGCTGCTGCTGCTGCTGCTTCTAAGACCAACATGGGAGAGAATGAATATGAGGAGGATAAAAAAAAGGGGAAGGGGGAAGTGGGAGCTGAGCGAACCGTTCAGGACAATGGAAAGGTAAGCTCATCGAAGGAGGAAATCACCATTCAATTTCCCTATCATATCACCCTCTCCGCGTCACCCTCATCATCCTCCAACCTGGACTTGAGAGGCGCAGCCAATGCGGCTGCAGCGGCTGGAAACGGAGGAGGAGGTAGCTCTGTGGGAACGAGCATGCTCGGAGGATATACTCCAATGACCTCCCGGGTCACTCGGCATTTTGCTAAGAAGGAGGGTCTATCCTCAGCCACCTTCCTGGCGGCCAATACTCGGCCCTATCCCATCACCTTCTCCTACGATAGCCGGCAGGGAGGAACAGGACTGACGGGGGTTGAAGGAGAGAGCTCCTCATTGACCTTGGCCCCCGCTTCCTTGCCCACTTTTCCCAGGTGCGCTCCTGGAACAATGCTGGCTTCTTCGAGTAATTTTTCTTTTGTACCCAAAACCCACATCATCCAAGGGGACGAAGAATGGCCTCAGGAAGAAGAAGAGGAGGTGCTAATGGTGAAAGGGGATGGAGGGTTTACGGAGAATGATGAGGATGCCCTTCCTCAGGGCATGCCCGGGATCCCCTCCACCACGACATTTGACTTCACTGTGGATTTCAAGACCCTGGGGACAGCTCCAGAATTTAGCCGAGATGCTCAGAGCTTCCTAAGCGCACGAGTGAAAGAGGTGCAGGAAGATCCGCTAGCTATGCAATTTAGTGGTAGTTACGGTCCGGGTGGTGGATCTGACGGAATTGAGGGGCCGGGGATTGAAGGAAGGGGATGGACTGGGACGACGCAAGTCTCCGGCAACGGGGGCCATAGACTCTTCCATCAGCACCATCAGCAGATGAAGGCCTTTCGTACGGCCTTGGCAGAACAGCTTGGTTTAATGCCCGGGGAATCCGAGGCTCTAGGTTCTGTGGGTATCGGAGGACGGATAGAGGAAGGGGAAGAGGAGGAAGGTACTGAAAATGGCCTTGCGGTAGAAGATGAGGAACAAGAGGATGGTATTGTAATGGAGGAGGAGATTACGAGTTTGGGGATGGAAGCCAAAGCCCTTGAGGGTTTTGTCATGCGAGCTTCTAATGACCATACCCCACGTCGACGCATGCCTTCCACATCAGTCAAGGTTACAGAAATGGTAGGCCCGGAGGAGGAAGAGATGGGAGAAGATGAGGATGAGGTGGATTTAGAGGAACTAGCTGCAACGATCGGACAGGCCGGACTAGAGGATTGGTTAGTAGCGGCGGCTACCGGAAGGGACCTTTCTTGGGCCAGGGATATACCCTCATCCATTGGAGACGAGGAAGAGGAGGAGGAAGAGGGAGACGGTGAAGAGGAGAGAGTGGAGGATAGAGCAATGAGGATGCAAGCCCGACTGGATCGCCTTTACAAGTACTCCTTTGGGGTAGATAATGGGTCCCCATCCACTCATCTCAATTCGGATGCTCGAATCATTAAGGCTCTTGGTATGAGAGATCTGGGCATGAGGAACGGGGACATAGTACGAAGGGAGGATGATTTGAACGAATGTACAGCAGATGAAGTTGAAGAGGGAGAAGAGGAGGAAGAGGCCTTCCTGCAAAGACTATTGTTAGCAGCAGCGGCTTCAGCCGGGAGTGAAGAGGGCGAGGAGGATGAAGCTGGGTCGATGGTGAGCTCCTCTCCAGACCATCAATCAGATACGAGTGGATCCAGTGGTGGGAGCGACGAGAGGATCTTGGCTTTGGAAAAGGAGTTTGCCCAAGCCAGAGAGGCCGAGAAGCGTCTGGAGGTCCATCTTGCCAAGATCATCCAACGAAACTCCCGATACCCCTTGCTTGCTATCCCCTTTTAATGGTGTTGAGATGGAGATGATATTGGCGAATAGATCTAGCTTATATCTTGACACTGTATACTCTGTGTGTGGTATATAGGGGATGTGGGGATAAGGAAAGACAAAAGCAGCAACAATAGAGGCATCAGTATGTATTATACACGCTTCACATCGTGGATAGGGATCCCCGCTTGGATAGTCCCTTTCCACTTCATCCTATCCCACTTCACCACCGCATCGTATCCTCTCCTCCCTCCGCACCCATACACCAACGTACTCCACTCTCCGAAAGGGCGGCACGCACGTCAGACAGAGATTTAAGAGGCAGCCCCAGTGCCTGCGACGTAATTCTGGAGATGCGTGAGGAACTCTCCCAGCTTTTCCGGTCGTATCTCCATGATGCTACTGGAAAAGCCTTGTTGGACAATGGAGATACCGGTGGCTTTTGCGCATGCTTGGAAGGAAAGACCGATAATACTATTAGGGGAAGAATGTTAAGCGGGAGAGAGGCAATTAGTGGTGGTAGTAGGGGGGGGAGGAGCAAGGCACGGAGGTGAATAAAATGACTTACTTAGCATCAGCTTGAGTTCCCGAAAAGCCACAAACAAAATATCCTCGGCCATCGGATCGGGGAGAAGCAATGACAAAAGGTTTGACACGAGGACCTGATCGGGCCCTACGGGTATCGCGACGACGGGCCCATCTTTGCTGAGCCCCATCTCGAAGGCCCTCAACGAACCACTCGCCCAGGAGACCACAGAGACTGGCTCCGTTATCCCAGAGGTGGGAAAGGAGCTCGGAAGGGTCCTCTGTGGGAGCCTGGGCCCCAAGAGGGGCAGAGACCTGGGCATTGGAAGAGTGAGGGCCGATAGTGGCGGGAGTGGAGGTAGATCTAGGAGAGATGAGGCCCCTCCCCCCATTAACCAGACTCTCTTCTTCAGCTTCGACCCCGGAATCGGACCCGGTAGAGGGAGCAACGAGCCCTGAGGCGGAGAACGAGTCATTTTCCGTGATGATGACCTGACTAAAGTTCCTTCCTCGAAGCAGATGCTTGCCGGTCATGACGGAAGAAACCTGACGGACAACTTCTCGATGCACGCCAAGGCTAAGGGAGACACCTGCACGGAGAAGTTCATCCCGCTCCAGGGCATCCCACGCCCTCCAGAATCCCCCATACCACTGAGTAGACGAAGAGGAGGGGGGTTGAGAAGCCGAGTAGGACATGGGGGCGTAGGACCCAGAGTTGCCTGTACGGGCTACACCACTCCAGACTCCCCCGATTCGTCCTATAGCCTCGGATCCACACCCAAGGAGGGCAATGAGACCCCAAGCAACGTCACCAGCGGCAAGGGTCCCACGAAAGCCCTGGCGGCGGGTGAAGGAGGGGAACTCGAGGTCTTCTAGACGGTAGAAGGATCTCTCCGACCGGAGAGCAGCCAGAAGCTTTCGTTTAAGGGGGGCATCCAAATGAGTGAAGGGCTCTTGAGCCTGTTCACGGGAGCAGCCTAGACGGGTTAGGAAGCCGAGGAGTCGACTGCGTCCCCGTTCCTTCCAGATACCCAGACGGGTCGCGACGTACCGGGAGTGGTACATGGCGTCGTATAAGGACCAATGACGGAAGAGAGTGAAGCGTAGCTCGTCAGTAGACTCGATACGGTCTTCCGCCCCTTGGGTACTCAGAGCATCTGCGACATCCTGGGCCGAGGTCGACTCCGTAGTAGAGCTAGAATTAGTAGTAGTAGTCTCCTCCATGGCGAGGCTCTCCTCGGTACGCAGGGATAGGACTTCCGCATGGAAGGACTGATACTCGAGGGCATACCGCTCATTTGGACAGCGATCGTGGATGTACTGATCGGTCATTCCAACAATGCCCCACCATAGGAGGGAGCGGTTAGACCGACGAAGGGCAGAGGCAATGCCATACATGATAGCTGAGCAAGGTCTTTCCTCCCAGGTCCCCTGATTGTAATAATTGTCCAGGAGATGACGCGCACTAGCATGACGTCTGGTCTTTTCCTGCCTGGCCTCTAGGCTCTCCTCCACATCCACTTCATTCCCTTGGTTACCATGAGACGTCCGAAGGGATCTGGAGGGTGATGAGATTAGAGAGGAGGGCTGGAGGGGAGATTGTGGGTCGTGCTCAGGCTCCTCCACATTATCATCGTCATCATCGTCATCATCAATAGCAAGTATACGTCGGCGTCGATTCCCACCCAATGCACTCCTCTTCCCATCCATATTGGCCGGGGTGGGAGAGGGCCTTTTTCTACTACGAGCAGGGCTCTCGGAATTCTGGGAAATACTCAGAGCCTCGAGCTCAGAATTATCCCAATCCTCCTCCTCCTCCTCCTCCTCCTCCCCTGCATCTTCCTCGATGGCCTCAGCACTAAGGAGGAGAAAGGCATCCCGCTCCTCGGAAAGGGCGGATCCCTCATTCTTGCCCAAGAAGACCTGGACGCCCATCTCACCAAAAAGATTGGTGAGATGAATGGGTCGTCGACAATCGCACACATAAACGGTCCTTCGGTCCATTCGATGTTCATCCAGCTGGAGGATACTGTGAATATCAGCCAACCCACCACAATTGAGCATAACAATGCTTGTGATCTGGGGAGTGAGACAAAACGTGAGATGCACCAGGGTCTGGCAATAGTGGTGAGGGGGAGATGGGACGTCAGGTTGAGAAAGAGCCTACCTCAGGATTGGGCAGGATAAGTTCCTGGGCTTCCCGTACAACATCCATATATCCAGAAACTGGGCGGATTTGATGAGGGATGAAATCTTCCTTGAGAAGATGCTACGGTTAAGATAGGAGACGAAGTGAGGTGAGGTGAGGAAGATCTCATGGGAGAAGGAGGATCGCATGGATACAGCTTAATTTACACAACTTACAGTAAGGATTCGTGCAGCACAAAGGGCGTCAGGGTCATTAGCAACAAGGAGAAGGACAGATGTGGAAAAGGAATTAGCAGCATCTTCCCTGATGCGCTCATACGCCTGAGCGTGCCGATCAGGCTCAATGAAGCCCATGACACAGGTCGAGGAGGAAAGAGGAGGGTGAAGGGCAAGATCGACTTGAGCAAGGCGGTCTCAAGGGATATGCCAGCAAGTATGAGAGCGTCGTGTGAGGCGAGATATTACTATAGGACTTGGGATATAGTGCTTGACAGGCGGCAGGTCGCAGCGCGGCACAGGAAGCACAGAGCGGGCAAAGACGTTGATGCCGACAATACTGACCGAGAAGGCGCTAAAGTGTAAAGACGGGGAGATGTCACGAGATAGGAGAGAAGACAGAATAAGAGGATGCTTATCCGATGATATGATTGAGAGAGAGGAGGGGAGAGAAGAAAAGACGAGAAGGGGAAAGGAGGGCGGATTGGGAAGCTTCTCCTGGGCACACGGAGGACGACGCGTGTAGGATTTCTGGGTCAGCAGCAAAGAGGGCTAGGGGCTGGAAGTTATGAGGGGAAGGGCGCTCTGCATGGAAGCCCTGAAGAGCAACGCGTTCATCCCCGCAAGGCATGTCTGAACACACACCACTCAGCAACCCCACCACACGGCGGAACACGCGCAGCTCGAAGATAGTGGCGAGGGGATAAGAGAAAATGTCAATAAAGCGCGTCCCTCTCAGCTGGGAGATGAGGAGAGGTAGCATGCACATAACTTCATAGTAGATGCTTTTACTCCATTGCAGAGACAAGAAGATCAAATAGAACAGGGCGGTGAGTAGATCCATCTCATACGACAAGCGCTTGCTGAGGTAAGCAATTGGACATTTATCATGATGATAAACCCGGTTTATACTCCCTCATGGGGCAGGCTACAGAGTATCCGAACGCATGACCCGTCTAGGCCAGCTTGCGTGGTACCAGGAACATTGTCCTCGATGTGTAACCTATTGATAATTCTCTTCTAAGTACTACAGATACCTATAGCCCACCATTCCCTGGAGAAACTCCCACCACCATCTAGGTTTCCTAGTCAATTCAGGAAAGCTCGAGACATGTATGGGCATACCATCGTCCATCATAGAGTAAGCCTCAGATAGGAGATGGTAATAAAACTGGCTTATCTTCCCCTAGCGGTGCAAGCTGATAAATACCCAGACGCAGTACTCATCCCAAGGCTAGCATGTGGGGCATTGGGAGTATTGCCTTTGTGTATCTAGATGTTTTAGATTTGGATTGATATGCATATAGCTTGATTTTTAGAAATCAAATAGTCAAATTAACTGCGTCGAAATTTTGCTCGATATCGTTTAAGGCATTGGATTCAATGCACTTGATATGCTTTAAGAGCGGTGATGCGTTCGGATGCCCCCATGCCTACCTCATTGGAGAAATAAAATGGGTTTATCATCATCACTTAATATCTTATTCCTTAATATCTTATCCCCGAGCCGGAATATTTAGTCGTTTGATACCTCCACTTTTCCAGAAATACACTGTAGAAAACAATGAGGAATTAATCATCTTGATCTACCCAGTCCATTACTTGGCCCATCATCCTTTCGAGGATTGTGAAGCATCTATGCTAAATTCTCTCTTTACACTGCTTTCCTTCCGTGCGTCAGGATCTGAGATGTCGAATCTCGAAGCAGCCCTAATGATTTAATTGCCTAATCCTTTAACGTGCTGTCTATTGAAATACTATCTCAGCCCCCGTGACATTGCTAGAGCCCCAATTAAGGCCAACTGTCTTCTACATGGTAATGTCACTATAAATTACACTTCTCTCTACCTCGAATGATCCTATATGCATTGAATGAGCTATATTGGGTAAGGATAATAGTACGCTCTGAGCACCAATAAGAGGAGGCTTCTCTGTACTTAGGTGTGCTGGAGGAAGAAGCCAGGGTGCGGTATAAGCAGTAGAGGCTGTGAGGGTCATAGCGAAGGATCCTGACTCCAGCAGCTTGGCCCAGACACGACATATTAAGAGATATATCCAGAAAAGTATATATCGAATGAAGCAGGCCAGGTCCTTGAACACACTGTATTTCTGAGTTCGTGTGTAGCCTTGAACTCCGCTAGCTAGACTGAGACTTGAGGATAACCAGCAGGGAAGGGGGGGGGAGAAGGATACATACCTATTAGCTGGGTGGGCGCTGCTACTCCAAGTTCAAAGCTCTCATACCTATGGAAGAGTCAATGTCTCTGCAAAGGAGGCTAAAACTTGGACTCCCACCTATTATCTTAGGATACACGCCGACTCCCCGCTTCGGTAGCCACACGTCGTCTCGTAGAAATGATGGGCCTGTGAGACCTGGTGATCTGTTAGAACAGCGCACCATCAAATAGGCATACACCTATGGTTGAAAATTTATAGCACTACTACTACCTACCTCTAGACACAAAAGATGAGAAAGAATGGATGGGCGGCTTGACGTACGGATGAACCAACGGAGTACACTGGGGCTGGGTCCTTTTGTCCATGCTCGCTTCGATACTCCGTGTGTGTGTAACCAGCTGTTTTCCATTCATCAACTCAAGATAGCCATTAAGCACAGAACAATATCCACCAACGTTCCAGCCGGGGGAACCACGTCGCTAGCACTTCAAAACTATCCTTGGCTCATCGAATGAATGATATATGCATTGAAGGACAGTTTGTATCAAGTCACATTTGCGCCCTGCCTCTCGAGGCTCAGATTAGGCTGATGATCCGCCCTCGGCGAAGAGTTTATACGATCAGCCTGCTCCCCCTTCCCCTTTCTCCAGGCCCCAGATCAAAAGCCACGTGTAAAGGCTGGTCGGTTAGATGATTGGTTCTGCCCATACAAAAGAAGGGTTAGGTCTCATCCGAGTTGTGATCAAAGCTGTGATGCCCGTGCAGTGCAGGCTGCTTAAGAATGCTCCATGAGGAAGAGCCAAACATTAGTGAGATATAAAAGGGTCTCGGAACGGCCTTAGAGATCTCATACTGCCATCAAATACATTTCTTCCCCACATCATACCGCCCCATTTCCTCCTTGACGACATTTGCAAGCAGCGATCATTGATGCACTTCTCATTTATTAAACTCGCCCTTCCCCTGCTACTCATTCCACTTCTTGCCCAAGCTGGAGGGGATTCGATGAAGCATGGCCAATCCTCGAATTCATTCCAAAAGGAGACATTCGATGCCTTTCGAACTGCATGCTCAATCAGCAAGAGGGAATCTTTCTATTACCCTCTCAATTTTATGATTATCTATTTCCCATACATTAAGGATCTTCCATCTCTGATTCAAACCTACAGTACTCGCAAAGAGCTCCGTTCCCTGGAAAAGTGTCTGAAGGAGACCATCGATAAGGCGTTCTATCTGCCCATATTCATGGCTAACCCGACCTCTCGTAACAGATACGCTGTTCTCAACGACTACTATAATTTAGGATTGGCCTTGCGTTATAGATTAAAAAATCTCTTTAATCCAAAAGCCAAGGATCCAGGAGACAAGAAAATCATGACTGATTCTGCCTTTGAGAAATTACGACAAAAATATCATTCACATTTTCTCTCTGACGACCCGACGAACAAAGGCCCGATTCCGAGTGATTGGGAGGCCCTTGTAGGGAGCCACGTTGATAAGGCAATTCGGCATGCCAATCCAACCCATCCACCCCTTCCAACCCATCAGGTGCAACATGTTCACTCCTGCCTTGTCGAAAGTCTCTTTTTCACCCTTAAAGCGGCAACTCTGGACAGATCACCGATCTTTCTCTGTCTTGAGCAGCATCTCCGTGTCAATATCGCCTTCATCTCCTTCAGGAAGGCCGCCAAAAAAATAGGGAACCAGACCGCGACATACCTTTCTCGTCTCTTTCAAAGCATAAGATCCTTGCAAAACCACCTTTACTTAAAGCAGGACGGGAAGGATATTTCAGTGCTTTGCACGGCCTTGAAACTTTGCCCAGAGATCCGAATTTGGCTTAATACTCTCTCTAAAAAAATGCACATTAATTTGGATGAAAAGAGGCACGACGCAGATGTTGCTGCCTTACTGATCTCCATTCTTCATGAGCATCGCCACCCATTCAGATATGTGCTAAAAGATTACACTCCTGCTCCTATTTGCGAGCCATTCCATCTCCAGGATCTTGGGCGTCTTATGCCTAACTTCATGAGATGGTATGGCGTTGGCATCTGGGGAAGGTCTTATCTCACTCCCACACAGCGTGTGAGCCTCGATAATATTCGGAAAGAATCTCATCATCTTGATCCTATCTCTCGGAAGGTTCTTAATAAGCTTGTTACGAAGTATTTTGATATCCGTCTCATCCACCAGAATACTATCAATGAGATCCTGGAAAATTCACATGATCTCCATCCGACCTTCTTGGAGATCCTCAATGACATTAAGAAAGGGAATCCTCAGCCCGCCCCTATCCACCAAAGAATCCTCAGCGAAATCAATGGTCTCTTCAAGGCTATTTCCAAATTTTCCCGAGGCCTAATGATAAATTATAGGTACGGAACTCCAAAGAAGTATATAGACGCCACATCCCGGCTCTATCATGTAATGGCAGCTTTTACAAGTGACTCTATCAGCTCAGATGATTTTTTTGACCAGGAAGCTTTTCATGATTTTTTTGACTCTCTTAAAGGCATAAGCAATATGAAGCCGATGTTATTCAGCGAGGAATTTACCAGACCTTTCCTCATGCTACCCACCAATGAGCAGATCAAAGTTGGTGGGCCATGGCCTGAGGGCAAGGACACTACCGCTTTCTTTACCGAGCTACTCTTCAGAGTACACTACTT
>KZ987963.1:0-12714 GCA_003614145.1 Piptocephalis cylindrospora
GAATTAGAGATCGATCATACGACTTAAGATATCCCCCCATCCCCAAATCCTCCTCCTGGGATTCCTCCCCTTCCAGGATACTAAGCCCTAGATCAATATCCTGCTCCTTGCCCTCACCTGTAAGATAGCAATATCCCAGGGCATATCGATTCTCCTGGTATCCTGACCCATCCAGCTCCCATACCCGTACGGCTTCGGCTTGGTCCTTGAGGCAGCCTAGACCAAAAAAGTGCATGATGCCTTGGAACCGTCGTAGCGCCCCCTCCATTGGCTCCTGAGACCTCATGGATCGAGTACGTCCAAGCATCCACTCGGACCTTAATTCCTTCGCCCTAGATCCCTCCTCAGCCAGGTGCCTCTCAAACTCAGCGCAATAGGCCTGGGCCTTGGCGTAATCCTCCACACCACCTTCCGTATCCTTCTTCTTCACCAGTAGCTCATGCACTAAATCCAGATAGCATTCCCAATTACCCATCTCCTCCACCCCCCTTCTTGCCCATTCCTCCATTTTATCCATATTTTGATGGTACATATAGTAGCCCATGTATCCTTGGGCCGCCTCGGCCCTTCCCAATTCCCAGGCTCTACCATACTCCTTCAACGCCCTCTCCTCATCCTCCTCACATCCACTTCCCTCAAAGTACAAATGCCCCAGCTTGGTGATGGCCGGCGCATATCCTTGATCACTTGCCCTCTCCAAGCATCGAAACCGCACCTTCTCCCCATACTTGACTTGAAGGTCATCTTCTTCCCCGTCATCGCCTTCCTCCTCACCATTCTCTTCCTCGTCCTTATCCTCGTCTTCATCTTCATTCTCGTCGTCATATTCATCCTCGTCATCATCTTCGTCCTCATCCTCATCTTCGTCCTCATCCTCATCAAAGCATAGCATGGCAAAGAGAGTCTGTGCCTCAGGATCATCAAGAATGGCCGCACGTAATAGCCAAAGTATTGCCCTAGTCAGGTCAGGCTTGACCCCACGACCATCGAGATAGGCCTTACCGAGTAAGAGCAGTATCTTGGCATTGCGACGACGACTTTGAGCTTGCTGATGCAATCGCCGAACCCGTCCTCCCATTGCCTTTCCTCGGGACCGAAGAAGGGTAGTGTGGTGCATAAGCCTCGTGCTCATCTCCTCATCCTCGTCTTGCATTCGGGATAGCTTCCTCGGACCAACGTACTTCACGTCCCCCCACACACCTCCCTGGGTATCCTTGGTCAACAGGACCCAGGACCTCCAATCCTGATGCCATTGATGAATCCGGCTGCCAAGGTCCGATAGCCTCTGGGCATCTCTGCTTTGAAAGATCCCACCACACTCCTCGGCCAATGCTCCTAGAGAGCAGATCATAATATGCAGACCCTTCAGCTTGCCACCTTCCAATCCTTTCATCTTTTCCTGGGTAAACGAATGGCCCAGGGCACTCAGCGTTCCATGAACCCGATCATAACTCTCAATAGGTATAGCTGGCTCCTCCTCAAGCGCCTCCATGGCGCTCTGTGCACAATCCAATGCCTTGAGCAACTTGGCTTCGTGGCACAAATAAGCCACAGGGCGCCCCTTGATCAGGGCATCCACCCTTTCCACCACCTCTTCTTGACTACGGGGAGGATCAAAGTGAGTTGGGGGCATCCCCAGCCCCTTTCCATCCCAGCCTTACCGTAATATATTGATCCAATCACCCTGATAAGTTTTGTATAAGATCCAATCTCCTAGTCGGATAGGACAGGCTGGCTTGGGAAAGAGCTGATTGACTTGAAGGATGGTAACATTGTAGCCCTCCTCTTCCACTTCCTCCTCTCTTAACTCCTGGAGAAACCCATCCAGCTTCTTCTGGGCCACAGGATCGACTGACAGGCTCTCCCAAAGCGTCTCCCGTAACGTGGTATACTTGACTTGATGAGACCAGTTGTTCACATGCCAGATCCTGCGCACTTCTTCATTCTGTACCTGTCGTGCATAATTGACAAATAGATCCTCCAGGCCAGGGAGGATGGCAGAGGCCCAGTCCTCCCCAAATCCGTCTGACCCGTTCTCCTCTCCCTCCACTTCCTCCCCCACATCTCTCCATCGTTGCTGCAGGATACCCCGAATCATGCGGGTGTCAATAGATCGTTGAAAGTACGACTTGATCTGGATGGGATAGGATTAGATGTCAAGCTCACACTGACCCCTCGTCCAAGATGGCACCAGTCCACTCACCGAAAGGGTCTCCAAGGTCATCCTTTCCTCCGGATCCTTCCGAAGTAACTCAAGTGCCAGATGGTAGAGGGGCAGCTGATCATAATCCTCCGAGGAGATGGGGAGTTCCTCCTCCTGACACAGCATGTGTGTCATTCCCGCATCAGACGTGTCCTCTCCCCAAATAGGGGTGGATACAGCGAGCCAGTGGATGATTTGGCCCATGGAGAACATGTCTAGAGAATGTGCTGCAGGGAGAATCTTTCCGGATCTTACGGCCAAGACCGCCTCGGGAGCACAAAAGCTCAGTGTCAATCCTTTAACTTCTTCGCCCACTCTATATTCACCCAACAGGGGAGCCCTATAAGTGCTAAAGTTGGATGAAACGATCCGAGCAGGAACTTACCTGCATGAACAGTCGAAATCAATCAACTTCCACACACTCTCATTTGGAGTGTCCGAGGGAAATCGAAGAATGTTTTGGGGCTTGAGGTCACAGTGCACTACATTCAGATCATGATGGCATGGTGTATATGAGGATCTGGTCATTTTATACGCTTCCTTCCCTTCTAACCTACCAATGCGCGTATAGTGAAGCGCCTTTAGCCCGGAGAGAATGTCCTATCCTCCTCCCATAGGAGTCACCACGAGATGAGGATAAGTAAGATGGCCCTTCCCCTAGCAGCGTTGGAAGGATTACCATCAAAATGGGCTTGAGAGTCGTGTCTGGAAGAGGTCGTCGTAGGTTAGCCCAGGCCTGAAGACTCTCCTGACCCTGTTCCATTACCACGACCCAGTAAGGATACCATGCATCCTCTTCTTCCTCGGGCTCCAAGTAATCCACCAATTCAAGGATGTTCTGTGGCAGATGGAGGGAGCGAGGGAGATAATTTACGGTTAATGGTTCGAATCCAATGCATGTCTACTTTTGTCCATCCTTGAAAACCCACCTTGCAAGAAATGACAGTGGAGGCCTCTTGAAGCTCCTGTAGGGCGATGATTTCTTTTTGAAAGGCCTCCTCCTTCTCGATGAACTTGATGATGACTGGGGCCTGAGTTTGAATGTTGATGGAGGGTCGTAGCACCGACATGCCCCCCCTTCATCACCCCCTTCCCTAGCTGATACTCCCCCGCAAAGCATGTTCCTGATTCTAAGAGGAAAAGGAGTAAAGATAGGGTGAGTGGGGACAAATAGATCTCCACATTGCATCCCATGCATCCTTCATACCTAAATCAGCAGGCGAGTAATATGCCTTGGTATCCCTGGATGGATCGGTCATGGGAGACGACCTTGTCTTTAAGAGATGGAGATGTAAGTACTTTCAAGTCGGACGGGTGTGGAAAGGTAGGAAGGAAAAAGGTGGAGGAGAAGAGAAGGAAAAAACCCCCCACTAAGCTCGGTAATAGAGGTCATTTAGAACCATGACTAGATGAGAGGCGACAGACTCTCAGGGTTCTCGAGGTCAACAAGAGCTGTCGGAGTTGACCTGTTCCAAATTCATCCCCGCTTCGCATGAAGTATGCGATCGCGTTTCCATCAGATTTATGTGAGTAGAATGCTGTTTGGTTCATCTAGATGACTCCGCCTTGTCCACCCATGACAAGGTCTTCAGAACAATATTTAGGTATTATCAAAGGCTCATGTTAATTTTCTGTCAATGAGTGAATACAGTTGACGGCGCAACTAATAATCGTAATTATAATTGTAGTCCTAAAGATGAGAACGTGCACCTCTAGATAGCAAGGGGACATGCCGAGCCCCGTCTGGATCACGGCGTGTCCCACTAAATAAGCCTCTTCTTCATAGTCTATAGATACATATCGACTGATGGGGCCCGATACTCCCTTTCAGCCATGTCCCATGTAGACAAGGCTCGTTCTCTCTTTCATCCAAGCCGCATGCATCCCACATGTCCCATTCCCGCCATCCCTCGGTCGTGACACCTACATCTTTGTTTACTCCTGTCATCCTACCCTCTCTGTGCCTGCTCGATTATTTTGCTGCTACGGGTTGAAACAGTGCCCCCGTCTGTCTCCTCAGCTGGGACCGGACCATCTCCCCATCTTCTGGCCCCTAGTCTTAAGCATCACACAACTGACACCTGGCTACCACGCAGGCTCATGCACATCTACTCTTTTCCTGTGAGTAACTACACCCTGGCCCCTGGTCACTGGCCCCACCCACACCCGACCACCCATCTCCGATCTGTCTTGTTAAGCCCCGCTGCTACTTAGTTCCCTCCACCACTTCCTCAGCGTCTAATTATGTATGTGTATGTGGCAAGGGTTTCCCCCTCCAAGATGCCCTGCACAAGGGCCTTGAAGAACTCCGACCCTGTTTTTCCCCCAAAGCACGAGGGTCCTCTCTCCCAGTATGGGAGTTTAGGGTCGACTCACCCATATTCTCTCTCTCTCTTTGGCCCTAGTATTCCCCAACCATAACTGTCCACCACGGGCCTCAAGGTGAATCCGTCAAGCTGCAGCACCCAGCTTATCTCAAAATCATCCCTCCTTATGGAAATCAGCCCATGAAGAAAGGATATTGTGTGCTGAAATCCTATGGGGCCCACCACGTCCCACCACGTCCCACATCCCGTCCCTGGCCCCTGACCCGACCTGACCTGACCTCGCCCAGTGTCTTATTTTTCACTACAGTTAACACTGGCTCCGTAAAGGTCGTCCCCACAAGCCGCCTTTCTTTCCTTCTCCTCTTCCTCCTCCTCCTCCTCCTCCTCTTCTTTCTCTCCCATCTTCCCCATTTAACCCCCCTCTCTCTACTCCCTTTCCTTGGCAGTGCATCCTTAATCGCCGTGCGTTCAAGTAGATACTGCTCCACCACCTCCTCCCGAGATCACTCGCCCTATCTCTATAGGCATATTTTGGGCTACATCCTCCCATCCCTTATCCTACCCTGCGTAATTATCATCCTACTTACCTACTGGGGCCTCTCTGCATTCACACACACGCCTTTTCCGGTTGTTTAATCGTCCTCACCAGCACCTATCCACCCACCCATTCTTGGTTGATTACTATTCGCACTTTTCATTAGAGTCATCTTTGATCCACCATCGGATCCATTCAGCCACATCCCTAAAATCATAGCCTAAACTTACTTTACCCGGCCCAAGGCTCCTTTTGCGTCTCCTCGACCCTTTCTCTCATGTCGTCTGCAGCTCCAGCCCCAGCCCCAGTGGCTACTCCCGCTCCCTCACTGGTTCCCTCTCCCTCCCCGGCTCCTGCTCCTGCTCCTGCGCCAGCTCCGGCCCCTTCCGCCAGCCCCTCTCCAGCTCCGGCTACCCCCCCGTGCTCCTGCTCCTGCTCCTGCCTCTGCGCCCTCCCCAGCTCGCACTACCGCCTCCCCCTCCCGTCCAACCCCATCGGTTGTACTTGTCACTCGCACGGTGGATGGGTCAGAAGTGGTAGAGCCCACCGAGGCCATCGACTCCCCCGCACCCTCCTCTACCTCAAAGCAGGAGTCCTCAGGCCTCGGAAAAACCGCAACCATTGCCATCTCTGTGGCTGGAGGAGCCGTGGCCCTGATCCTCATTGCCTTTATTGTTGTGAGGATGTTCCGAAAGACCAAGCGGAACAACCGTCTGCGTCGCTCCATGCCCCCTCCTCCCCTGCCCTACGAGGATGACCCCACCCCCAAGTGGAGGCCCGTCCCTGATCGCCCGGTCAATTCCCGTCAAGGCGAGATGACCCAGTTTGGCTCCACTGCCCCCTCCTCTAGCCTGCACCGCGCCCCCACGGCCGTCACCAATACCTCAACCTCTCCCTCGGCTCCTGGACCCGTCCACTTCCCAGCCCGCGGCACTGGCCCCGCCTTTATGCACATCCGTCACGTTGACCCTTCCAGGCCCCTTTCTATCGCTGATGACTACGATGAAGTAGAGATGGAGACGACGGACTCACATGGTCATCCGAACAATGTAGCCCACCCTGTCCCTCCCCCTGGTCACCCCTCTCCCTACCCAGGACACGGCCAGGCCCAGCAGGCCCAACTCTACCACCAGCCCTCTATGCGTAGTCATCCAGGACAACCACCCATGCACTCCCCATCCATGCGTAGTGCCCCAGCCCCCTCGGTTCCCTACCCTCCACCCATCCCAGCCTCCAATCCCCCCGGGGCTTACGGCGCATCCAACTCCCCATCGCCCCACCAGTATCCCCAGCAAGGCCACTACCCTGCTCATTCCCCCTCGTATCCTCAAGAGTATACGGTCGAACAGCATCCTTCCAACTCCCCCCCTCCTCCCGTGACTCAACAGCTTTCCCATTCCCCCCAGAATCCCATCTATCATGGGTATGGTACCCCAGGCTCCTTCCAATCCGATAGTGGACTTCTCCAGGGTCAGGCCCCTCCCTCCCAGTCATTGAGGCAGCCCTCTCTTAGCCCCTCTCCACGCCAGGGGTACGGCAACCAATTTCATGGTCCCTCTTCCCATCCCTACCCACCTCCTGGTTCGAGGCAGTAGGTGATGAGGAAGAAGTGTGTTGCGTTGAGTCTGAGTGCGTGAGCGTGGCTGCTAGTGACAGTACATGAACTTTTTTCTCTTTGTGATCATTCTGTCTTTGTGGAAAATGGCCGAGGATACATGCTATCATGAAAGAAGCAATCCTATTTCGCATAAATTTCACCCTCTCTAATCATCTTTATCAGTCATCCTCATCACTGCTCATCACCGTCAGTCTCCGCTTGTTGGACCGACTAGGAGGTTGAGATGGAGAGTTGGAGGTGCCTTCATCATCTTCATCTCCCCCATACCGCTTCATCCCACGCTTCTTGGCCTTGAGTGCCCGTCGTGCCCGCATCTCCTCCTCCTCTTCATCCTCCTCCTCCTCCTCTTCATCCTCTTCCTCTTCCTCTTCTTCTCCATCCTCCTCGCTAAATACCTCCTCATCTCCGACAACAAAGTCGTCCTCAAGATACGAGTCAGGTCCACCTCCCCCGGCGGCTCCAGGACCCCGTCGATCTCCCATCCCGTACCCATCACCCAAATCTTCATCCTCCTCGGCCTCTAAGGCGTCCACCGTCCCCCGTCTCCATGCCCCTCCGCGACCCCCACCGCCAAGGCCATAGCCATCGGCTGCAGATTCCCGAGCCCGTCGGGCCGTCTCTTGCCGTCGACGCATCCGTTCCTTTTCCTTGGCTAGACGGATCTGCTTTTCCTTTTCCCTCTCTGGGTCCACCAACGTCGTGATCATCTTGGTGCGCAACTGTTGCTTTCTCCCTCCCTGTCCTTCCCTGTCTCCTGACGTACTCATGGAGGATTCAGTCAGGGAGGATCCCCGTTTCAGCATACTATCGTGGGTGTATGGGGCCGTCTGTTCCAACTCCATGGTCCGTGTCAGTCTACGCACGGCCCGGACCACTGATCCGGTCTGGGATTCGGCCACAAGGAGATGTCTTACCCCGGCTCCGGCCATAGGCCGGGTCCTCACCAGATACGGGGCTTCCTTACCAATGTGCAGAGTCATGGACCCATCATTCCATCGGACCAACCGAGCATTGGACTCCACCTTGCCCTGTCGTGAATCGGGTTGAGCTCCTTCCATCTCGGATGAAGGGGCCTTTCGAACCCGAATCGTATTGCGAATACGTCGAAGTAGTGGAAGGGCCATGGACGGATCTAACCCCTTGAGGGGATTGGCATACGTAGATGGATCAAAGGGTACATTGTCAATAAGGATGGACTTTGGCAGCCGAAGATAATTGTACTGAGGCTAGAAGGGATGAGGGATGAGGGAAGGGAAAGATAAGTGGACGATCCTGGACCCATGGGCAGGCCATCCATCCCTACCGGAATCTCCTTGGACGCGGAAGGCTGTTTCAAGGACAGGGACATATGGGTGATGATGGGGGAGGAGGATTCATCCTCTAGGTCATCCCCCTCTTCCTCCTCCTCCTCTTCATCATAATCATTCATTGGCCTATCCCTAGGTAGTGGGGAAAGTGGGTCAGATGAACGTACAATCCCATCCCCCATGACCCTAGACATGCAAGTACCTAGTAGGACCATCCTGGTAAAAGGGGTCCTCCCGAGGATATCTCTTATTGCCCTTCTTCCTGTCCCTATCTTGTCGTTCAAGCTGCGCCAGTAATCCTCCCTCAATCTCCATTGACTCTTCCTCTTCCTCCTCTTCATCTTCCTCGCCAAACAAATCATCCTCCAAGGCCGGGTCCTTGTGTGACTCGGCCAGGGTAGGCATCTCCTCCTCCTCGCTCTCACCAAACAAGTCATCCTCTAAAGCCTGGTGGGCCTGAGTCTTCCTTGGATGGGCGTCTTGGTCGGTATCATTATCAGACAAGTCCATCTCCAATTGCTCCTCCTCCCCCTGACTTCTCTGAGACTGAGAAGGCTGAGGTGTCCCTGTAGGGGAAGGACTGCCTCCTTGGTCCGTTTCTGGGGAAGAGATCTGCATGGACCACGGTAGATGGAGGACGAGATGGAATACGGAATGGGATGGGATGGGAAGGAAGAGAAAGTGTGGGTGTGTCACTTGGACAAAACCTCAGCACCGCCCTCACTCCCACCAAGTGACATAGGTGTGGGTGGTGGGCGTTGATGAGAATGGGCCTGGCTCCGCCTTGTTATTGTGGCGTCTCCTACCTACCAGGCAAGGTACGGGAGGGATTCATAACCTAGCAAAAATTCAATCCAATTTTGGTGAAATGTTGTCCAAATTCGGCAGTCAATATCCTCACAGTCTTAGGCAGTATAGTACATTACACTGTTCACATAGCCTCTTTGTTGTCTCATAAGAATGGATAAAGATGACTCATACTTTCACCAATATAGACATCTCCCCCTCCCCCCCCTAGCCTCATCTCATTCTGATTGATTGACTGTGAAAAAAAAAAGTGTAGGGGTTTCCATAATTTTCTGGTGGCATTTTTTCACTTTATACTCACAGCCACCACAGCAGAGTCTCTCCAGGTCAGAGGGAGAAAGGGCCGCGCACGCCTATCCCAGAGAGAAGACGGGAAAGACACCCATCTCTCCCCCACCCATAATACCATCCACACCCACACTTCACACTCACACTCACTCATACAATACCGGACGACCTCTTTCCATATAAACGACCATGGCCACACACTCTCTTCTCCCCTCTCATCCACATCATTCCCCCTCTCTTCCCTTCTTCCCTCATCACCTCACCCACACTCGCACCCAAGTTTCCTTCGTCCATCCGCCCTTCCTTCTCTTTCTCTCTCCTCTTCCCAAGAGTCCCTCTCCCTTCCTCACCCTTGCCTTTCCCTTCTCTCCCACGTTTGGACAAACTCTGTTGCCAGATGGAAGGACTTATGGGATCGATGGCTCAGCCCACCACCAGCAGCCTCCCCACTGCCATGGTGGATTACAAGGGTAGGATCTCTTTCACAACCACCCCCGAACAAATGACCTCGACATCCCCCAAGAATGTTGAGAGGTATGGTTTCTCTAAAGGAGTGCCTCCAGAGTGGAACAACTGGGTTTTCGAGACCAAACACCTATATGAGATGCCTTCTGTTAAGCTTTCCTCTAAGATGAGGACACGTCATCGTCCCATGTCCCCACGAGAAGACGCCCTGGTTCGGGCTAAAGCCTTTAACTTTCTATCCGACATTTGTCATCAGCTGAACATGTAAGTCTTGGTGCTCGTCGTGTGTCGTGTGCCTTTGACAATGGAAATGACCTTCCCCATCCTCCCCCACCAGGTCACGAATAGTCTGGGCTACGGCTTGCTCCATTGTCCATCGCTTCTATATGAAGCGCTCCCATCAGCGGCACATCTATTACGATATTTGTGCCGCTGCATTGTATATTGCCTGTAAGGATTCCGATTTTGGCCCGGATCTTAATCCCCATTTGGTCAAACAAGTGGCTGCAAGGGCCTTCAAGACCCGAGGGGACGCCCCTCTGCCTGATTCGGTATGGTTTTTTCCCTCTTTGTTGTGCTCTATGCTTCCTCCCTCTTCCCCTTCCCCCTTCCCCCCTCGCTCTCCCACTCTTGCTCATCCCACCCACCTGGATGATGTCCTTGTTGACGCGTGCATCACTTGATATGCGGCTTGCTTGGTTGGTCGATTGGCGGCTTGGTTGGTGTTTGGGGAGGGAGTAGGAAAAGGAAAAATGGTGGAAGACCATCCGGTGTACCGAGCTCTTAGTTCGTAAGACCGTAGAATTTGATGTCACCATGGAACACCCCCACCACCACCTGGCTCGGGCTGCCTTGGCCAACCCAGGGCGTAAGTTACACGGGTTCCTTTGACATCATGGTGTGGGAAGAGGAGAGGGCCACTCACCCATCTCCTCTATAGAGTATCCAAGAGCCGTTTGGGTAGCTGCGTATCGGTTCGTCGATGCTGCTCACGTCTCCATGACATCTATCCTTCACCCGCCCAGGGTTATTGCCGCCGCTGCCCTGGCTTGGGCCCTGAACTATGCTTGTTGCCCCTCCACCTCCTCCGCCGAGATGATGCATCAAGGTGGAATGATGATGATGGGAGGTGGTGGTGGGGCAATGATGGGAGGTGGACCTCGGAAGAGCGATGTCA
The DNA here is from genome assembly GCA_003614145.1 of Piptocephalis cylindrospora. Lineage (NCBI taxonomy): Eukaryota > Fungi > Zoopagomycota > Zoopagomycetes > Zoopagales > Piptocephalidaceae > Piptocephalis > Piptocephalis cylindrospora. Next base: position 10,728 of record KZ987963.1, read on the forward strand.
CTCCTCCCTATGACCCAGCCCTTTCGGGCTTCGCCGGTCTTAGTCAGCCCCCTAAGCCGACCGTTCGGGAGAGTTACTATTCCTGGCCAAAGACCCTTGGGGTCCCTAACCGGGTCTATGGCGGTATGTGAGGACAGGGTGATGAGACTTTTGCGAGAGGGGGGGATCTTTATGTCAGCCCTACTTTTCTCTCGCTCACCCTGCTTCCCTTTCCTTACCTCCTCCTTTGAATGAACAGAGGTCCTTAAGATGTGGAAAGATCCTCGTGAAAACGCCCTGGCACGGCCCATGGCTTCGACTACCTCCTCCCACTAATCATCATGAATCAACATGACCCTGTGGGCCCAACCAGATACGGCGCCTTTAGGAAGGAGGTAGGATGTGTTGGTCCTGGGTATATGCGCGTACCCACGAGAGACAACGGTGCATAAAGAATGAATGCGCCAAAGTAGATAGGAGAAAAGACCGACGAGGGATGGTGGGTATCTTTCTTGATGCTCCCACCCCACTCAACCCCCCTGATTGAGGGTAGGAAGAGGAAGGAGAAGGGTCATGAGTCCCTTTTCACATTTTCTTTCTTATTAAGGGCTGGTGTTACTGTAGTGCAATGTATAACTTGGTGGATGATGATCCATCTTTACTGATCTCTAAATGAGCCTGCTATGTATTTGATGCTTTTTGAGTGTTTTTTCGAGGGAGGGATCATTTATGGGATGGGGCCTATTCAACACATTCCAAGGTAAACAATAGCAAACTGTGCACGTTAGTGTATAGTCTGACGGAAGAGAGTGATGCGATGTGTCTGAACTTGGCTGCTGAGATTGACCTTTCTCTGTCATCTCCACTGCCTCTATTATTAAAAACACGACAATCTTAGACTCCTTTCCCTTTCCCCCCTATTCAGTACACTTGAACACAGACAAGATTCCTCATGCAGATTAGGTAAGTCTCCCCTCAGCTCATATCATCAGCTCAAATGAATGTTCATGAACTAATACGCGTTTCCTCTTTTCTGTCCTCAGAACGTATCAATTGGTGATAATGCAAATGAAAGTCCTACATCAAACCTTGACTCTCGAATCACCCCGGCCCAAATCCTTGACTACTTAGAGTCGCCATGGCTTACCTGCAAGACATGTGTACCTTGTATAAAGAGATTGCCCGTCTCCAGAAAGAATTAACCATTCTGAGAAGCGAATAGGAGGTGGCGCAGAATAATGCAAACAAGGAATTCTTCAGCAAGTCAGGCCTTCAGTTTCCTGTCCCAAATAAGCTCAAGAGTGAATCCGGCCAAACAAACCCTAGCTATACCAGGATGCTCAATACCTAAAGATGTCCGACATCATCCGAGATTTCAGTGCCATCGACTATGTGGCCGTCCGTCTCTGAGGGTGAGGTATCACCTGGTGACCGGTTGTCCGCTCCCATTAGTCTACCACGCTTAAAACCCAAGAGGATTTCAATGCTGCTCTCCATGGCCAGTTTCAGTCGATGGGTCCTGTTGAGAGGATGCAGAACGAGCTTACCAGCTTTCGTCAGGCTGGATATGTGCCAGACTATACTCACTGGCCCCGCCAACTAGTCATGGTAATATCCATGATGATTAAAGGCGAAAGTGTGCATTGATTAACGTATAGGAGGATCCAACTTAATATGCATGAAGCCTGTCTGTGTCCAGATGTGTGCTGGAGGAAGGGGGGAAATTCAAGATGGTCGAATTCTAGTAGTAGAGGCGGTGGGAATGACGGAGAAAGGCCCCGACATCAGCGGCTTAGAGTTCAAAGATATCGTACCAGAGAGAGAATTCTGAGGGCTCCTTGGAAGGCTATAGTGAGGTGCAAAAGGTGGTAATGATAATAATCACAACGGTAGTGGTAATAATGCCGTAAGACCCAATCCCCCGACCTGCTCCGCGCTCTAATCTACACGCACTTTACATATTCTTTCCTCATCCATCAAGCTCATCCTCCCCAACATGTCACGTCCT
>KZ987964.1:0-12665 GCA_003614145.1 Piptocephalis cylindrospora
GGGGGGGGCACATGCTGTTAAGCTGACAAAGATCAGTCCAGATACAATATGACGAAAAGTGACGATGATCAGCTCGCCTTGCGCCGCTTACTTGATGAGCATTGCATATTGCATAGGATACATAAAGACCGGCTCATTTTTAGGAATCTCGCCTAAAATACCTTTGTCTGATAGTTATCTATGGCTTTAGAAAACCCCTTCACACTCACACGTCTACCTTGTCACGAACCAATATACGGGCCACTCAATCTAATGTGGAGTAAATGAATCAATCTTTATCTCACGTTCCTTTCTATCAAAAGTAAGAGTGGATGGCCCTAGTTGATCTCATCATCATAGATAGAAATGCTTCTTTTTGAAATAAACTTCAGGACGCGCTCTCATTCTTCCCCCCATAGTGCCCCATCACATTTTGGGGATTCTCAATCGTCGACTCACCATCCCCGCTCCAATGATCCCATAGAGTACAGAAACTGTATGTACAGACCCGATCAAAGGGAGGGACGCTGAGGATAAAAGGACCCCATCCAGGCCAATGGACCCTCCAGTCGAAAGAAGAACGACAAGAAGAAGAGAGGTGGGGACGGGGGTTCCCTCAAAGTACTTTACCTTCCCCGCCTTATCCTTGGGTAGGGAAGCCACCGTGGCATTGTACCGGGCCAGACGAGCCACTGCACATCCCACGAAAAATGTCAGGAGAAAAGTGTCGAGGACACTACGATAGCCCATGGTAAAGGCCAACATGGCCGGTCCAACCCCAAAGCTGATCTAATAAGGTAGCATGAGTAGGGAAGCCGAGCGTGGTAAGCTAGATTGTCCCATATATATCCTGCGCATCCCCCATCATGTCTGGTCTTACCAGGTCAGCTAGGGAGTCTAGCTCCTGTCCTAGTAACGAGCTAGTGTACCTCCACCGAGCAACCCGTCCATCCAGCACGTCAAACATGCCCCCAAGAGGCATGAGCACAGAGGCCCAGACGAGTTCGGGGCTAAGCGAAACTCTGGATGGGGACTGGGGGGCGGAGGGATGGGCCGACAAATGGGCCAGACAAGCCAGACACGAAAGGAAGCCACAGGCCGCATTGGAAAGGGTCAGGAGATCAGCGAGATGAAAGGATCTAACCATGGAAAATGCTACGGGGTATTCATCCGTTGGATCCAGGAGCCTTGCTTGCTCATCCCTACGTTTGTTTTGCTTGGAGGAGGGCATAACTGGACAAGTTGTACCGGTAGACGAGGTGGGGTGAAGAGAGTGAGAGTGATGTAAAGAAGGTGGGAGTGATATGAGAAGAGAAGAAAGGAGAAGAATGAAATGTAGGAAAGGTACATAGCCATCTCAGTATCGTGGCTCTCGCTTTATACTTTTCTTCCATGACTCGTGCAAAGGCAAGAGGACTCCATATCGCTCAAGGGAAGGAGCAGTCTGTGCATCTGATCAAAGAGAACGTCATTGCCCTTGGCGTGCATACACTGTGTAAGGCCGCTGGATTGAGGCATTAGGCCGGGCCATCCTAATCAGCCTCATTAGCACACAATGCGTAAGGCGGTAACACCCGAACTCCGGGTAGGGCCGAGCAACATCAGACTCGTGTGTGGCTCTCGAAAACGGCGGTGTGGCCATTGATTGACGAGGTTGCCCCGCTGTGTCGTGGAGAGGGTGATTTCACCCTCGCCTTCCCCTCCTCTTCCCTTCCTCCCTCAGTACACAACAATGTCATCAAAGAACTCCTCCACCATGAGTGTTACCATCAAAGGGTAAGACCCCAGGGCAGGAAGAGCCACGCCACGCCACTCATCCATTGCCCTACTTAGGTGGACCCCGGTTGGGGTATGGAAGTGGGATGTCGGGGACAAGGAGGACGATGTCTGCGGCATCTGTAGAATCCCATTTGAAGGCTGTTGCTCTCAATGCTCGGAACCCGGAGATGCCTGCCCAGTCGGTAAGCGCAGAAATCCCATAGGATAGCCAGGATAGAAGGGATGAGCTAACATGGGTCGTGATATCCCATCTACCTTTCTCCTTAGTTGTTGGAATGTGTACACATGCCTACCATGAGCACTGCATCAACTCATGGTTAAAGACAAAGAACCACTGCCCAATGGACCGAATCCCTTGGGGTAAGTTCCTCTTTGGAAGGAAAAGACAGACCCTAGGTCTATCTCACTGTACATCTTTTAGAACTGAAGAAAACAAAGACAAACTGATGAAGGACCTGTGAGAACCTGCCTTTGTGGGACATGCGGGATGTATGGATAGGCCAGAATAGGTGGTATATTGAATGATGCATAAAAGGACCAAAAGGAGTATTCATGGCTTGATGAACAAATATTTGCTAGGGGTCCTTGGAAACTACTTGCTCGCTGGGGCAGTCTAAAGAGAGAGGAGACAGGTAATTTTTAGGCAAATTTGTATTATTTTGGATGGTAGACGAAGTGGCTGTAGAATGTCTGGGATACTCAATATACCTAGTGTATTCATCCCTTCTTCCCTGCATTGTAGCTTTTGCGCTGCTCGATACCCTGCTGGTTTTACAATCGGAATGTTGAAAAGGGAACGTGGAGAGCGAATAGCGAGGAGATATGGACAGAGCGGATGAACAAAAGTGCGTGATAGATATCCCTCTAATTTATATATCGGACAAAGGACGAACCTCTCCCAAAGGTACTTTTGCATGCTTCTTCAGGCAAAAGAGTCGATTTTTAATCGAGATAAAAGGGCTTATATTCCTTTTTTTTGGCTCCTCATCGCCTGACCAAATACATTTCTCGGCACGTCTGCCCTAATGAAGCCCCAGGGAAGAGCCCATTCTCTCAGGTTGGGCTCACGCCCTGCTACCGCCATCGTCAGCATTCATCCCTGTACAGCAATTGCTATGTATAAAGAGTGTCACCAGGCCGTAGCTATCCGAAGAATCCGCCTGATTTCAGGGTTCATAGTAGATCACGTCCACTTCTTCATCTACCGTACCCGAATGGTCAATATTATTCCCAGCTAGCTATTTCTCTGCTTCCGTAGAAATATCATCCTTGCCCTGGTCCAGCTGTTCAAGTATTTCTTGAATCCTGATCACAAGAGTTTTTCTCATCTCACGTACCTGACGATCCTCCACTTGATCCAACCTCATCAAAAGTTGAAGGAGCTCCTCCTCCTTGACTTGAAGAAAGTTCCGAGGAACAGAGGATGGGCTCTCATTATCACCCATTTGGAGAGATCTCCTCCAATCATCAATATCCTTCTCGATCCTTTTAGACTCGCGAGATATTTTCGAAAGCAAGAAAAGGGACGGCAGGGCATGAGCCAGTCGACGACGAAGGAGGAAGGCCTTGGCTGACCGGGTAAGAATGATCGATGCTTCTTGAATGCCCATAGGAGTCCTCCTTTGGAGTGACGTATTATGCGCAACTTGGTAATACGAAGGGGCGAGAAAAGAGGATGGGATCCCTGAAGACCTTGGATAGCATACAGGGGACTTTATACCCTCTTGTTGCTGAAGTACAAGGGCCAGGAGTCGATGGCGATCCATATCCTCCCGGTACATAGACTCTTGGTGCTCAAAATAGCGTTGAAGATGGTGAATACGGGCTTGGCGCTCCTCCTCCCATTGTTGCTGGTAATAAGGGTATCCATGGTGGGGGATTTGTAGAGCAGCATGGTTCATGGCAACCGCATTTCCCCATCTATTGGTACGATACCTTTTCCCATACGGAATGAGATCGTCCCTTATAGTGTCTGTGTGGATAGGCCATCCCGGATTTCTCCTGAACACCAAGTGATGTGGTGGAAATGAAGGTTGAAGTACGATGAGTGGCATTTTGTGTGCTGTTCGACGGTGGAGGATGAGTTGATTTGAGGATGGAGAAGATGTAGTTTTCTTGACGAGAAATAATGAAAGAGCACCTTTCCTCTATTCTTTTATACATGTTCTATGCTAAAAGTGATATCCATTTTGGATGACACATCCCAATGCAAAGCTGTCTGCTTCGATCTACATGTGATTGCTTTGTTCTGTTATGGAGAGCCTTCCCTAAGAATTAACACAGAATTGGACGCTTCTCGGTGATTCCAGTAAGACCTCGCCCCTTCTCTATGTAATTGTGTGGAGAGCGTGTGCTCACGTAAGCCCTCATCCTATATACTTGTGCACCAACTGGCTGTTGTGCTGTTAAAATTAAAAAATATCATTAGGTCCTGCTGGGAATTGAACCCAGATTATGAGAGTCAGAGTCTCATGTGCTAACCATTACACTACAGGACCAATGGTTTTTGGATTTTTTTTAGTCATTCATAAAATAATGTAACTTTTTTGAACGTCTAGGTTTGGCCCAGGATGACGTTTGTTTGAAGTGGATCCGCATGCACTGGAAGGAAAGTCCTTTCTTGGGTAAGCAGTAATTCGCCTACCTCCTTTACACTTTATAAAGAACCGCCTTCTTTGTCAGCCATGTCCTCCAGAATCAGAGCCCTCATCGAAAAGGCGATTCAAAGTAACCCTGTTACAGTAGGTGCTATTTGTTGGATGTCCGCTTTCCTGAGTTCCCCATCCTCACCCTCCTGTCTCTTCGCAGATATTCAGTAAAACAACTTGCGGGTATGTTTCTTTACGCATGTGATTCATTTGTCGTCTAATATCTACCTCCGTACGTAGATACTGCATGCAGGCCAAGAGCACGCTAGAGTATGAGCATATCAAGTATAAGGCCATCGAATTGGACCAAATGGGTAAGTGGACTCTCTTTCGGGGTGGATGGGGTATTACAACCCGTAAGATATATTAGGTCTCATTTTTCTATGAGAGGAGTAGAGGAAGGTCGAGAAATTCAAGAGGGGTTAAAGAGTATGACGGGACAATCCACCGTTCCCAACATCTTTATTCGCGGTCGGCATCTGGGTGGATTTTCGGACCTGGAGAGGGCCGAGGACACGGGGAAGCTGAGTCAATGGCTCGAGGTCAAGTGAATTATCGTGGGAAGGACTGTGTTGATGGTATGGATACGTACAGGGTTTAACAATGTCCAGGAATATCATCCAAGAAATAAACATGTGTTGTGTAAAGCCTTTCCGAAGATTTCCGGTAATTCCCTCCACCCTTCTCCCCGTCGCAACTCCTTATCTCCCAAAATAGGAATGGCGCTGGTCAATTTAAAATGGGAGGAGCAGCATCGACGAGCATCCTCTTGATCATCCTACCCCAAGAATCACCTCCACCCGGTAGTGAAATCTATAAGATTAGTGAGCGAGAGGGAGTGATGAGCTGTAGTGAAATGTATTTTATAGAAAATTAATCTCACCTGAAAGGGGAAGGGGTTTACATCGGATGTAGTGATGATAGGGACATGGTCCCGACGCTCCTCGCATAGCCGAAGCACCTCACCCAGGGCCTGCCGAAGGCTGGCTGCAGAGATGGCGCGATCTTTGGATCTATCCTTTTCGGTGACAGGCCAGGAGACAGTAATAGTGAGGAGCCATTGTTCCCAGCAGACATCGGTATCGGATTTACCAAACCAGGCGCTCCGATGCTTCTTTTCAAAGAAGAAGACGGCTAGTTGAACCCGAGTGGGTAGGTGTTTTATGGAGGAAGAGGACCTTCGGTGAGCGGAAGGATGGGGTGAGGAGGATTTTGGGGTTGAGGTAAGGATGACACCTGGTGGGGTGGATGAGAGTGTTGATGGGGCGGAAGGACTTGCTCCTGGGCTCTGATGAGAAGAGGAGGATGAGGAAGATGATGATGAGGTAATGGAGGAGGAGGAAGGCTGAGCGGACAAAGAGACCGCCGAGGAAGATGAGGGAATCCGAACATGGGATGGCCCCCTGGATCGCTGCTGGATTTCTGTAAAGGCCTGAGGGGCCATGACGTCGGCCTTCGTGGTAAGAAGGCGGATCTTGTCCTCAATCTTCTTACCTACATCTGAATCCTCTACGGATGGCTAAAGGTTCAAGAGAGATAGGGACGGGTGAGTAAGAGCGGGGGTGAGTGGGGAGGTGGTACGTACATAGGTAAGATCAAGAGTATCCAATTCAAGTGGAGTAACCAAGGAAAAGATGCGATGGAATAGAATGGTATGAAGGATAGCTATAACGGTAGAGGGTACAATCAGTACAAGCACGGACGCTAGCTAGGAAAATCAAAAGCTATTCTTTTCCTAGCCACATGACTTACCTCGGACTGCCTCCTTGAAATGGGGTCTATCTACCGTCTGAGATGAGGGAAAAGGGAATCAGGGCTTGGGGCGATGAAGAAGGCCGTCTTCTCCCGAAGTTATCCACTTCATCACATATCTTACCAGCTCCAAGGAAAAGACCTCGGGTCCGTGCATACTATCTACAATAAAGAGTATTGGTTAATGTGCTTGATAGGAAGGAAAAGGAAGGGAAAGAGGAGGTGAGGTGGAGATGGTCTGAAGTAGCTGTTGTTGTTGAGAGAAGAGCTTGAGTCTTTAGAGGTTGTCAACTTGTGACCACGAGCGACTTGAGACTCCTTACAAGCTGGGAGGATAGAGGATGAACAGGGATTGAGAGTGAGAAAGAGGGAGGGCACTGCGGAGTGGAATTGACCTGGGATAGACAGTCCTCTGTCGGCAGCATGTCACCCTATATTCGTGCCCAGAGGAGGAAGCAGCCCTACAGTGTGTATATACAAGTAAACTCACCATGTCAAAGTCCATCATATGCATAGAGGACATGACGGGAAATGGCTGAGAAAAGCGTAATAATTGGGATTTTTAAGGAATTCTCTAAAAAAAAGTCGCTCTCCATGACATGGTAGATACATATTATTAAGTCATATTGTTATTATTATTAAGAGATAGCATGATGAGATGCGACTAAAGGACGTCTTTTACTCTCTACCTTCTCTCCTCACAATCAAAGATCGGGAATGTACATGAGCATAAAGAATTACACCGTGGTCCTCCAAGAAGAGTTGGAGGTAATGTCCTGGGTATAAAGGCTAGGAGGGGCATCCCGGGCACTGGGCTGTGGGGCGGGAGGGATTCCTTGGGGAACCTTGACCATATCCACTCGATATCCATTCTGGCTCGGATCATCCTGTACCTTAAAGTCATCTTCGTCTAGGTAGCCGGTCCTTAGGCCCCTATCGGGATATGCATGAGTTCGCAAACGCGTGCCATCCTCATTAACCCGTACAGATCCCTTGAACCGGGATACAAGGGTATAGATGGTCAGGGAGAAACACCACCAGACGAAGCTTCCAACGATGATCCAGGCTATAGAAGCATGGAAGCTCCAGAGAAAGACAGCAGGAAAAACCAGTGTACATGCTAGGAGGAGGAGTCGAAGGAAGATTGCAAGGAAACCTCGCATACGAGCCCTTCTTTCACCCGGGTTGGATGGCTGATGGATTGGCATATGGTCTGATGGAATGGGTGTGCGTGAGAGAGGGGGAAAGGAAGAAAGTGATTAGAGCTAGGTGTATGAGATGGATTTACTCTGTAAGGGTGGCTTATCTATATAGTAATCCATCTACCTCATAATAATACATCTAACTTCACACTCGAGGGGTAAGGGACTACTGAAAAAAGCTTGAAAGACTAATGGGTCCTGTGTAGAGCAATACTGTGGATGATGATTTACTCCTGCGTTGTGTATTGTTTGGAAGGATCATTAAACCTGGCCGCTTCCCCGGTGCGTCATCCTCATCAGTGACACTGTCATATAGATATCGTTGTTTCACCCAGGATAAAGACGAGGTATAATGCATCGAAATCACTCTTGACGCCTACCATGGTTCATCAGAAAGTGTAGTCATCCGAGACAAGTGATGCTTCCCATAAGCCCTGGAGCTTACGAAGGCGTGCTGTGTGAAACGCATTAAATATAGTATTAGGTCATCACACAAACCTGTCATTCAATACACCCACAGCTTATTGATAAACGGACTTGACCTCACCTTGTACTCTTCTTCTCTTAAATATCCTCAACACACATCATGTTTGGTTGTCTTGCTGCCGGTCGCTTGGTAAGCCCTGCTCATCTCATCTCTCCTCGCTAGCACGACTCATCTCTCCTCGAGCCAGGTGCAAACGGAGATGCAACAAGTAGAAGAGACCAAATGGGTGGTACCTTTACCGGATGCCCGATCCATCAACCATTTGGTCGTTTTCCTCCTGGGAACCGTGCCCTTTCCCCCCGGGTACGCAGCTACCGTACACCTTGAGTGGCCCGGACAATCGTGGAAGTATCTTGGGGTCCTGTCCAACGAAAAACCCAGTGCTATCTTCCGTATCCGTGGCACCGGGGCTGTGCCTTCCTCGGGGAACCCGACGGTACGGCAGGAGGAGGAGGAGGAGGCGATGATCTTAGAGGAGGATCCTGTGCCCGAAACGGCCATACTGGGGATTTCGGTGCAATTAGCCTCGACCATCCCACCTCCCACGACCATTTCGACTGCAGCACCTACAGGCACATCCAATAGCCTAGTCCCCCTTTCCTCCTCCTCGATTCCTTCAGCCCAAGGCATTGTTCAGGCTTTGCTGAAGCACCTGTACAATTATGCCTCATCCTTCATTACAATGGACCCTGCCACGGAAGAGATGCAGTCCACAACGCCTACGGGAGGTTGGATACCCGCCCGAGTTTTTCAAGATTGGTTTAGTGTGGTTGAACGCAAGATCCGGGCCAATCCTTCCTATCTTGGCACAATGTCTTCTTCCTCTGGGGATGAACGAACTTTATGAAGACGCTAATAGAAGAGAGTATGACATGCTCCATTGTCTACTAGAGTATAGAGTGTGGTGGGGTCAGAAGGCCTCTTCATAAGAGAGAAAGAGCCAGAGTGAGGCTGCAAGGAGATAGTGTGGATAGAAGCAAGTGAGATTGGAAGGCTTACTCTCCTTCCTGCTTGTTCCTCTCGGCCAACAATGCATCGTTCTCTTGAAGCAATGCGTAACATCACCTGCTTTCTAGCTGGAGGGTAAAACGTGATATGGGAATGCTCTTCTGAATATATTGTCTATTCGTCATACTAGCCGCCAAAGTTTCCAAGCATACCTCGAGAGGTGTTTGGTGTCAAGTGGGATATATGCAACGTATTGTATGGGACATTTCCTAGTTGCTTCATTGGTGCCCATCCGACTTGTCACGCCAAATAGACCAATGGTCTTGCTTTGTGCTCCTCTGGGCGCCTCGCTTGCTTATTGGAGAGTGAAGGTTTCGCGGCGAACATACTGATCTTCGCATACATGTGTCGCCTTTGCAAGACCGAGTGTGGCAGCTATGGCGATGAGGATGGCTCAAAATGGGACATCACTTATGCCCCCGACATGTCTTGAAACGAGCCCCTTCCTGGTTAAATCATTGATCAGCTGCGTTCAAAAGTCATACACTTACACTGAATTGATGAATAGAAAGATCGTTACACACTCCCCTTTTCTAAAACGATGAGCTCCTGCTTTTGATCCATGCCTATTCCTCTTTCCTGTACTGGATGCTCTATCCTCCACGTTGACTCCATGAAACAAGCTGGTGCATTAGCCGTCCTAGATCTGGACCCCTAACGTCTCAGAGTCGGTCACCATTTTGAGGATCCTCAATGGAGGCAGCCTCTTGAGATAAACGCCATAGGAAAGATCAAGGTGGACCATAAGCGGGCATGGGATGGGATGGGATGGGATGAGATGAGATGGGATGGGATGAGATGAGATGGAATGAGAACGTGTATAAATATAGGGGATGAAGTAGGTCTCCCATTCTATTTTCCTTGAATCCCCCATCCAAACCACCCTTCACCCCACTCTCATCCTTGTATCTCAATCCATTCCTGGGCCGGTCCCTCGAACACATCCACATCCACACTCACACACCTTCTACCCCGTCATCCTTGGCCCAAAGCACCATCAACATGCGTTACTCCACCCTTGCCCTTCTTGGCCTTCTCCTTGCTGCCACGGCCATGGCCTCTCCCCAGCCTGGTGGCTATGCTCCCTCATACCTTCAACGTCGTGGGGATGGCGGAAACGGTGGAAACGGGGGTAACGGAGCTGGTACCGGGAATGGAGGGAATGGAGGGAGTGGAGGAGATGGCAGTGGAAATGGAAATGGAGGCAGTGGTGGTGATGGTGGGAGCTCAGGGGGTGGAGGAGCTCCTCCTCCTCCTCCTCCTCCTCCTCCTCCTTCCTCAACGGAAGCCATTCCTGTGGAGCTTCCCCCCCCCTGCTATCACCCCCTAGTAGTGCTGGCCCCATTGGGGATCCGGGAAATCCCAACTAGTCTGTTCCAATCCTACCACTATCCAACTTGGTCTCTAGAGCCAAAGAATTAATCGGCTTGTTTGCATTCATTTTCCCCACAATGGTTTCTGATGTACGAAACTATCGTTGGCGATCAAGGAATACACATTCCCTTTCCTCTCTTCCTCAGTGAAAAGGAATGAAATGTATTGAAGCAGGCCTTCAAAATATTCAGTTCTCTTTGCCATACCTTGCTTGACCCTTTTTAACATGTGATTGATTGATTAATAAAACCTTTATATTTTTCCTCAGTAGAGTAGACCGCTAGGCATCCAGACACATAGCTCGCCTAAATAGGTCAGTATCCTTTTTAACATGTGTGGCAGACTCTGAGTATTAATATTATTTTCATCATTGATTAGATGATCAATTTTATGAAGAACAAAGTTGATGAGTCATAAAGAAACCTTCTTGAATTGGGAAAGAAGTATCATTAGCTGTGTCATTGTAAGGTGTGCGATGATCCCGATAATCCTGGCTGTGCAAGGAACAAGTAATGATAGTAGTATTAAACCCAAAAGAGCGCCCTATCCTGCCCATCACCATCGCAACCACCACAAGACGAAGATTCCTTCGTACATGAAGGCCGTTTGTTGCATGGGGATCGATTCTCCTGGAAGAGATAGAGAGAATCATCAATATTATCCCCCCTCCCTCACCTTTCCTCTCCATCCCAGCAGACTGCTCAGCTAGCCATGCCAAAACATGACAATACCCCGGATCCTCCATTGCTACCGGACATGGCTCCAAGTGTCCCGGCTTCCCTACCTCCAGGAGGGAATGTGAGAAGAAGAGAGGGAAGAAGAGTCAGTCAGGACGGATCCTTTCCTCGAGGTCCAGGGACATCCATACAGGATGTAAACCAGCCCTTACCTCTTGTTAAAGGTCCTGTTCAGTAGGTGAATCAGTTTACCGACATTAAGGTGCACATACTCTAGATCCAACATTTGGACACCATCTTGTTGCTATTAGGAGGAAAAGTGGGATGGGTAAGATTATTGTAAGGCTTGACGCACTTCTCTCTTCCCACTCGACTCACCTTCTCCAGTAGATCATCCAACTTGAGATCCATCTCCAAGATGGCCTTATCTCGACCCTTGTAATGAAGGGATATGATAAAGGTGCCGGGAAGGGGAGACCGGATATTAAAATAGATGTTGGCCCTTCGGGTCTCCGGGACATTGCTCTCGGCAATGACACCATCCCGTTCAAGGGAGACATGGGAGAACTTGAAGGGGCCTTGGCCAATAGAATTGGCCTTTTTCTTCTCCGTGGCACTTCCTCCGCTTTGGACCCGAACGTTCTGAAGGTAGGCTTTGTAGTCCTCCAACTGACCACGGAGATAGTCATTGTGATCGCAGATAGTCTTATAGACAGCACCAAGGGAGTGGTACTCCTCCTTGACTTTGTCTCGAAGACTACCGAGATGCTGAAGCTCGTGTCGAACCTCTTCGGTGAGTAGCTTATAATTATCAGACCTTTGGACCACACCCAGTTCCTCTAACTCCCTAAGCATCTCGGCGACCTTGATGCCCTTCCGAACGAGAGTGGCATCCTTGGAAGTGGCAGACATTTCCGCGACGGAGGGTAGGACAATGCCCGAGGTCTTACGAGCCAAGGAGGGCATGGAACGAATGAGCTGGACAAAGATGGACTTGACCTCCATGAAGAGGAGATCGGATTGGGTCAGGCTATTTTCCCCGGTCAGAACATTGGCCTCACTGATGGGCATTTCCCAACGAGAGAAGAGGGGTAGGTCAATGGTCTTATTCTCGGACCGGCCCACAAGGACAGGAGCAGTGCCCAAGTCGGAGAGGAGGACGTGGAGGTGATCATCGGAACCGCGGGTTAGGTCACCTTGGTGCTTGAGGAGGAGGGCATGAGTATTGTAGATTTCGTTGAGAGTGATAGAGATGTTGATTTCCCCCTCCTCCCATCCTCGTCTCACCCCAGAGCAGAAACACACACTGGTGCACACACTGGTACACACACACACTCCACGACCACATCGCCTGCATTCACCCAGTCTCCAACCCAGCCAGCCCCGCCTGGTCCCCCGCCATCATTACCCACACTGGTCCGCTGCTCCCAGGTGTTTCTTGGCCTACTTATCAGCTTCACACGTCCAGTCCATCCGCTCTCCAGCTTCCCCTCTTTTTTCTTCCTTTATTCTTCCCCCAACTCTTGTCCACCCTTCTCCTCCTCCTCTTAACTGCTCCTCCCCCTCCTCCACCCATTTCGACCTCACGCTGTCATCCCCCCCATTCACCCCACCCTAGGTCACCGCCTCTCCTCTACCCCCCCCACTTCCCTAGTCAAATAGCCCCCTCCTCCCCCATTCCTTCATCTATCCGTCGAGCCCTTGTCGAGTGTACCCTTCCCTATCCCGAGTCGGCTTTTCTTTCTTCCCTTTCCCTCCC
>KZ987965.1:0-12613 GCA_003614145.1 Piptocephalis cylindrospora
GTGTGTGTGTGTGTGTGTGTGTGTGTGTGTGTGTGTGTGTGTGTGTGTGTGTGTGCGTGTGTATGTATGGGCGTGTGTAGAGTGAGGAGGATGAGGATGATGATCCCATCCCTATGAGTAGGGATGGGTATAAAAGGATGGATGCATGGGTGCAACCCATACTCTGGATCCGATGGCAGGTTTGCTCTTTATCAACTGACACTGCCATCCGGATTCAGATCCGTATCAATACATCTATTTGCCAGCGATTAGCCTCATCCCTCAGTGAGAACAAGACAACAGTGTCAGCGGAAACCACATAACTGGTATTATTACAGATTTACATATAGGGCTATTAATAATTTGTGTATTTTGGATAAATATCATCAAGGATACGCCGAGACATTGGATTCAAGTCCTGCTCGTCCAAGAGCGTATTTTTCCTCGTACCTTTCTCCGAGACGTTATTCCTCTGTGGTTCCTGATCACATTTATATGGGTTCTATGAAAAATTTAGGTCTGTTGTTATGTGAGTTCTTAAGATATTTTTTCCTCGCAAATTATGGCTCTACCTATGTACCAACGTCAAACTATAATCAATAAGGTGTGAGTATTTTCCCTTGTCAAGATACCTAAGATGATTTTTGCATATTAGCTGCGAGGGCGAGTATTTAATTGGAGACTTGACAAGATCGACCATCAAACACTCCCACCACACTTGCCGGCCATTGAGGCGGGTGTTGTGTTCGGATGCCCATTTAGCCCACCTCACTAGAGGGGAAAACATAACGGTTTCATTATCACCATCAAACATCCTCACCGGTACGATAAAGAGATATATATATCAGACAGGCGGAAAGGTTTGCAATATATTTATTCATTAACTCCACTTCACCGGTGGAGAGCAAATAGGGTGCCTCACTTTTGATCACTTATCCCCAAAACGAGAGAGTAGTGTCATGTCGAGAATTTGGAGTATTTCTTTGATTTGAGAAATCTTGCTGTAATTGACTCCGTATGCTCCCTCAAGTAGGCTATAAGCACGCTCACCAGATTCCCGGGTGGAAAGGAGGAATTCTCGACTAACATTTCCCCTACATACATCAATGCATGTCATCTTTATGGTGGTGATGAGAAGGGCATAGTTGGCCCGGGCTGGGTGATTGGGAGTTTGAAGATTGGGATCATTATTTTGACCCGAGGCAATAGCCTGAGCCATCTCCAGGGCCCCGGTCCAGTCCTCATTGTGCCTGCACCATGCCATCCAGTGATGTTGCGCAGACACCAATGAGGTGTGTCTAGGGTGAAGAATGGGGCCCAAGGTATCCATTGCTTCCTTGAGCCTCTCTCTGGAATCGGGTGTACTCGTGTTGCCCTCGTACATGGTTTCCAGCATCTCCTTTCCTCTTTCCCGAACCACTTTTTGATATTTTGGTTGGATCTTCTCAATCCATTTAAAATCGAGGCGTGGAATGATCCACGGATGCTCAGATGACTCGAGTCGCTTTGGGTAGGGAATCCAAGCTTCAGTGATATCATACTTTGTTGGGAAAGAAAATGGGTATGGTTATTAGGTTAATGGTGAATCCTTTAAAAACAACTTCAAAAACGACTTTTAACTTACCACTTTATCCGAGCACACTTTACAGGTACAGGTAAACTTGTATCCATCTTGCAGGGACTTGATCCGATCCTCTCTCTTCATCATTGTATCCAAGTAAGAGATGGTCACCTGAGCGCCGTGGAGGGGAATGTGATAAGCTCATCATTTCATTTTCTTTTCCAATTCTAGGGTTTAGTCAAGTGGGACCTACCTCTTCTCCTTTACAAATAGGCCATTGTGACCGGATGATCAATGTGTCCCCTCGAGGTACGATCGTGCAGGAAGGAAGACAAGAATGATTAAACGTGGATGACTTCAGCCAGAGACCTACGCCAATTTCATTGGCTTGGTCATCCATTACGCAAAAACAATTGGTTTCCATCTGTACATTGAATTGGTGATGGTGGTGACGGTGGTAGTGGTGGTGAGGGGAGAAGTTGAGCGGGAAGGGAGTAAGTTTTGTTAATGCTCCACACTCCATTAATGCAAACTTATCCCTCTCTTCATTTTTGGTAATCAAAGTACCTCCCCTCTATTTTAGAGTACACTTACCATACTCCAGAGTTCATTACATTCGTTGAAAGATGATGGAAACTCTTCTGGCTTCAAGATGGCCTTTAGGATCATTGAAAGCATTCCATACATTTTTTCCTCAGCGGCAGTAAATCCATCAGATTCTACTCATTCAATGACCCAAGGTGAATAAGAATTGGCGTGTATATCATAACGGTAAATCATAAACTTACTATGCAATGACCTCCACACAGCCCTCTATTAAGTCAACCCAAAGGAGAAGGGGCTATCAGCTGGGCTCCACGTCAAAAAGGGGTGGTTAAATGAGCAAAAGACCTACCTTTCCCTCCTTTGCTTCCCTCCGAAGCATTCGGCCGAGCATACGAGTCCTCGGGGCAGGAAGTGCAGGGACCTTGGGCCAGTAGGGGCATTCATCTCGATGATCTGACCAGTCATAGCGTTGACATTTCTACATGGAACCAAAATGATGATTTATCGATGGACCGATGGATCATCAGCGTAGTATATGCAATATGTGAATTGATCGACAACGATAAGGGCCAATTCTTCCTATATCCATAATAGATCATCTTACCTTGGAACAGTAATATATGATACGGCATGCACTGCATCGCAAACGCTTTTGAGGATCGAGGCGCTGGAAACATCCACTGCAGTATCGGCCGAGGTGTTCCTCGGTTAAAGCGGCAGCATATGGCTTACTATCACGCAGCAATAGCCTCCCTGCTTGGAGTAATTCGTAAGTGATAGCGAGCAAATACAAACATCACGGATCACTCTCTCTAGAGGCCCAAAAGTCCACTGACCTGCTGGGATATCCTCATAGGCCACTACCCCGCGTCCTTTTCCTGGGATTGCCTTGACTCTAATGTCAAATTGCCCTCCGGTAAGTTCCATGGCACAAAAGGGGAAAAAGGGGAGGTATGGCTGGATGTCGGGATGGCAACAGAGTAGTGGGTTGGTTATTTAGACCTTGGGATGTACACCGATTTGATAGAACTGAGGGACATGGTACCTCGCTTTTAAGTTCTCAGACCGATCAAGCCTGGTTTAGTGCACGCCTATTCCCTAGTCATCCCTTCCCAGTAAACCACATCAACAAAGCCAAACGTTTTGAGCGTCACTACAACAAATTTCTTACTCTTTTTGCTTTTACTCCTTCTTAGGCCGTCATTTCCTTTCATACTAACTACTTTAGGCATTGGGCTCTCTACCCTTCACTTCTTTATCCTTCATCCCGTTAACAGCACCTTGACCCTCCAATATGGATATCCCGCCTAATGCCACCTCCGCTACGCTTCTCGCTGACCTCCAGTCGGTGATTGGAAAGGCCAACCGGGAACTGAGCAATACGGGACTGGGAGAAGATGAGAGGCGGCAACTAACGCAGCAACGGGATCAGGCTCAGAAGCACCGTCAAGCCCTTCAATCCTCTGGTGGGGGAGGAGGAAAGCCAACGACAGCCATCACCGCTGCGGCCTTTCGTGCGCTCACGGACCTGAACTTGGCCCTGACCAACCGGGCTACTCTCATGGCCAAGTCAGCCTCCTCCCGGTCCCTGTCCTCCCACCCGCCCTCTCGGGCTCCCTCCTCCACTGGAGGTCGTGGTGACCATGATCGTCTGGCCGTTGTGGCCTCGGGTGGCCCAGGCGGCGCCGCAGCCCAGGCGGCTCAGCATGTCCTGGGGAAGCGAAAGCTCCAGGAGCTTGTTTCCCAAGTGGACCCCCTTTACCGATTAGAACCTGCGGTGGAGGATCTTTTCCTGGAGGTAGCGGATGAATTTATCGAATCTGTCTCGCACATGGCTTGTCGTCTGGCCAAGCACCGGCGTGGCGATACCTTGGAGGTTCGGGATGTTCAGATGCATCTTGGTAAGCCGTGGGGATGTGAGATTGGAAAGCCTGGCGTTATCTTGATCATGTGTCGAGTCAGCACTCGTTCATTGACACTCTATCCAATCCTTTTTTCCTCGCTATGTGTAGAGAGGCACTGGAATCTTCGTGTGCCAGGCTTTGCCGCGGATGAAATCCGTAGCTTGCGTCGTCCGGGTAATGTAAGTGTCCACACCCAGAGGCTCAAGGCCATTGCCGAGTCCAAGGCCTCTCGGAAACCCAGTGGTGGAACCAGCTAGATCATAAGAAGAGGAGGCGATGGGGATATGCAGGAAGAAGGCAAGGTGCCTGGGGTATATGCGTGATCTAGAGGGGCAACGGGTGTGGATAGTAAATGGCTGTATCATTTATATGGGATGGTCTCGCTGTTTGAGATGAACTTAAGCTGTGGGGCCTAGAGTATACGACATTCCATATTGGTCAAGGATTCATGTACAGGAAGGCGCTCTTTTGTTGCCCTTTCCTCTTAAACGTGCTGATGGCTTTATCCATCTTTCAAAATGTTCCCTCCTTGATCAGTAAAATGATTTATCATATCAGCCAATTCCACGTCATTCCTCCAAGGGTGAGAATGGCAGCGCTCGGGCGTACAAAAAATCGGGATTCTCAGGTCCTTTTTACCAGGGGAAAGGGTCATGGGCTCCTCGATCTGTATTCACTGTATTCTTCTTCTTTTACCAATCTCGGGATCATCATGCCATGATAGTAAAGCGTATGGGTATCTTACTTGCTTGACCCGTTTTAATATAGCTCCTGGTTAGATATGCTCACTTTGTCCGCTCTTAAATTTGGTATCTCGAACGGCAGTAGCGTATTCTGATTTGCCTCAGGCTCTCTCTTCCCCTTTTGACGTGGAACCACCAATGAGCTGCGTGCGGAGGTTTTAAATATCACATATGCGATTGACGATTGGCCAAGAGTCCGAATAGTCCGATCTCCACATCCAGTAGGACTAGCACTATCTCGTGGGCTGATCCTATCCTGCTTTTCCCTCTTTCCTATTAGGACCAGGTCACCTCTCTATAAGAGCAAGGGGCTGATCTTGGCATCCAGGTAGGACATATCTCAAGAGAATTCTTTATTTCCTCAACAGTAACCATCCAAAGCCACTTTCCCCTCCCCATCTCTCGATTATAACGACCCATTCTTCACCTCTTGATTATGCACCTTTTTCGTCCCCAGTACGTTGTCCTCGTTACTACGATAATTATTGGTATCTCTTGTGCCCTGGCAATCCCGAAAACCGATTCAGGGTATTTGAACCCTTTATCAGATTCGCCCAAAAAGCCACGTTTCCAATTTCTCCACAATTCACTGACCACAGTGTCATCCTTGGATATGAAAAAACCACGGTCTTCTGCGTCCACTTCATCACTAGGCTCCGCGTCCACCTCAAGCTCAGGTTCCGCGTCCACTTCAACCTCAGGTTCCGCGTCCATCCCATCATCTGTATGCTCTATGTCTGCCTTCTTTAAAATGCCCAAAATCCGGGAGCTTCTTTGTCACCTTACGCGGTTAGATAAACGCCCGTACTTTTTACCACGGGCATCATCTTCCGCCAACTTCCATGGCTCTCCTCACGCTTCAATAGAGTCACTCGCGTTTGTCACTCGGGAAGAGTGTAGCCCCATTCTCGGTAAATCCATAGACGACAAATCCAGCATTAAGGGGATTCTTGAGTACCTCGCAGATGTTCCGGGAAATGCTATGGAGACTGATCAGGTTCATTCTCAAATCGATCCATTGCTATTTAATTCATTGCGAGGTTTCATGGGATATATCACTCGTAATGCCCAAATCCTATCCTCCCCTTATGACCCTCCCAACCACCCTTCGTGGATCCATCTCCTGTCCTCTAAAAGGGACAAAGGGGCTATGAAAGCCAATGAGCAAACGACACAATTGATCAGCGTTGCGGAAAACATTATCCAGTTCCGAAACACGGTACTCACTATCTATTCGGATTCCCGGAGAGAATCTCCTCCTTGGTCTGCCTCAGCCCTTTCAGTCCCTCAGGACAAAAAGATAAAATATGATCTTACTTCCCATCGCCAGCTCAAGCGATGGAAAAAGGTCCTCATTAAGATCCACCGCACTTCACTTTTTCCAAACGACGCCCTGCCTTTCTACCTGGATCACATCGACTTTCTTATCCGTTCCTCCCTATTACTTCTTCCCTCTAAAGATCTCCCTCAGGAGCTGGTGGTCTCCCTCGCCACGATAGCACGGGGACAGGCCGTTAAGGATAAAGTGCGTCTATCCAAGCAGGGCACTTCGTCGCTGAACCTCAAATTGGTATGATGTCCTTTCTCATAACGCATGTAGACACGACCCTCTCCTTTCACTCTACAAGAGCTCAATATACCAATTTAACTTTTTCCCCCTCTACTCATCTCGGAGAAACTATGTGTAATATCTTGACTTGAAAAACACTATGTGCAATAACTTGATGTGCGAGCAAATTAATCAGTGGATATATTCAAACACACGCTCTTCCTCGTCGATCCCTCGTACAAGGGGCTGCCACGATGGCCCCATTCTACCTCTCTCAACGTTCACAGGTAACATGCGTGGCGTAAGTAGCGCAGGCAAATCCCAGAGGAAAAAAAAGGCGATGGAGTATAGTAAGCTTCATCGTCCCGTCCCCTACTGATTTCCGGCCCCATCTTTACTATGTCGAGCCTGCTCCTCTCGCTTCTCCAGCTTGGTGTAGAGGTCCGACAGCTTCTCCGGCTGGATGGGCGACGGCCAAAAAAGGACGACAAAGGACCACAGCGCCTCCTGCCTCACTCGTCGCCTTTCCTCCAAAATGTACCGACCAATCTGGAGGATCGCCTTCGTTGTACCCTTAACTTTGGCAGCTGGCTCCGCCGTCGGCGCCTCATCCTGTAGCCAACGAAGATGTTTCTTCACCGGGCGCAGCTCCTCCTTGCATACGCGGATCTGTTCCTCGGTTAGTGGAGGCAGCTTCTTTGTTTTTGTCTCCTCCTCTCCCAGCTTCTTCGTTACAGACCCTGGGGAAGCAGTCTGCCTGGGCCGCTTGGTACCTCCTCTCGACCTCTTCACCATCACTTCCTGAGTATCGGGGCTTTCCCTAGCCTTGCGCTTCCCCTGCTGCCGGATCAGACTCCGTTCCTCCCAATCCTCTCCTCGACCCCGCTTGGAGCCATCGGGGAACCGGCCCTGCAAGAAGCGTAGAACTGCTTCAGCCCGGCGTTGGACGTTTAGTGCTCTGGGTAAGAGCCCATCCCCACTTCCCGACCCACTCTGAGGGCCAACGTGCATGTATGTCCCCAAACCTAAGTCCTCATCCCCGGCCATAAGCTCCCATTGACCAAAGCCATGCCGATCTACCCCGACCATCAGCGCTCCGTCCTGCCTGGGGCCCCAGATCGGAGTCCATCCCGTTGGCGCCTTTAGCCAGTCTCTGCCCCGGACCAGCCTTTCCGCAATGGACTCAGTATCTAATGCGAGGGGAGGGTCAATATATCGTTATCATCTCTTTTCTATCTCTGTCCAGTGTCTCCCCCAAGATTGACACACAAAAGTAGCTTACCTGGTCCCTCCATATCCTTCTTTAGTCGTAGTAGGAGCTTGGAAAGGAAAGCCAAGTCTCCGCAACGACGGAGATGGTGCAAAGCATTAACAGTAACCCCGTGGAAGATAATGGGGACAGCCCGTTCGGCCCTTCTCCCACCCATAGGTCCAACTAGAGCCTCGGTTTCCTCTCCCGGTCGGATCCTTACCTCAGCCATGGCCCCATCAGCCGGGTCGGATGCTGCCATCTTTAGAGCATCTCTGCATCGGACCCGCAGATCCTGGAGCGTACCCTGAAGTACTGGGATAGACTTGCCTTGGATGCGTGCATCTCTCAGGACGGCATCCTGCCTCCGGGGATCCTCCAGATCCTCCCCGTATCGCTGCACTGCTCGGATAAGCATGCGGACATCCCGTTCGGTTAGGGCATTCTCCCCATTCACCTTTCTCCGTTTCCTCTGTCCCCTTCCCTCCTCATTCGCCGAGGACTGCTCCTTTCCTCGTTTCTTGGCCTTGGCCCTACCGCCTCGTTCCTCCTCCTCACTCTCCTCATCCTCCTGGTCTATCTCCTCATAGTAATGTCGGGTCCGACGTCGTTGTCGGGCTCGGGTCATCCCTACCAGCTTCTTCTCCTCTTCATCCACCCCTTGAATCCCAATCCCCTCACCAATCCCGGGGTCTGTAGACCCGCCTCCATTCTTGCCCCTCTCCTCTACTGGGACAATGTCCTCCCAACTGGGCTGGAAATCAGAGACAATGAACTGTTGCATAAAATCACTGGCCATACCACCAATAGCTCCACGGCCTCCGGCCCCTGTAACAGCTCCGCTCTCCTCCTGAGCGTTGGTCCTCTCCACCTCCTCAACCCTATCCCGTTCCTCGGCCCGGGCCAATACTTCATCCAAATCCATCTCCTCCAGGACGCTCTTTTTCCCCTCGTCTCCCTCACCTGTCCCGGTATCATCATCACCCTGGCCAGATGTGTTGCTGGAAGAGGCAAAGAGGGATTGGGCTCCAAACTTGAGGATGGCATTCCATTCCTCCTTATCCCATCCACCCACCTTCTTTCTGCCTGCTCCCTTGCCCGTGGCATTGCTGCCCCCTTGGAGGATGCAATACTCCAGGATCATCTTTCTCCTGGCTCGCTCCACCACTTCCTCCTCGATGGTCCCCTTGCTAACGAAACGATAGACGTGTACCTCACGCGTCTGGCCAATCCTATGGGCCCGAGCCATGGCCTGGAGATCATTCTGAGGATTCCAGTCGGAATCAAAGATGACCACCGTGTCAGCCGTCTCCAGATTCAGACCCAGACCTCCGGCGCGCGTACTGAGTAGGAAGCAAAAGTCTGAACTGCCCGGCGCATTAAAGTCAGCAATGGCTCGACGTCTCGCCTCTCCACTCACGCTACCATCTAGTCGTTGGTGCTGAATGCCTTTGAGGGCAAGGTAATCGTGGAGGATATCCAGAAGCCGAACCATCTGAGAAAAAATGAGAACCCGATGGCCATTGTCACGAAGTCGCGTGAGTAACTTGTCCAAGAGGACCATCTTTCCCGAAGACCAGACCAGAGCTCGGAGCATCTGATTTCTGCGATCACTGGCGGTTGCGGCCTCTTGAATGGAATCGCCCATTTCAACCTCCTCGGCACCAGGGAAGAGAAAGGGGTGGTTGGCCGCTTTCTTGAGTTCCATGGCCACGTTGAGCAAGGACATGGTCCGGACTCCACCGCCTCCTTCACCGCTCAGTGAGTCAAAATTCTTGCTGATAATGGCACGATAGTACTGTTCCTGTAGGGGGGAGAGCTCAACGCGCAAGATCCGCTCGAATTTCCGGGGCATGGAGGTTTCCACATCCTTCTTAACTCGACGGAGCATAAGAGGACCCAGGGCTTCTCTTAACTCGCGGATACGATCCTCATCCTCATCTCCACCGACTCCACCATTACCCATGCCAACATCGGTGTATGTGTCGGGGGAGAGGAAGCGGAGGAGAGCATACAGCTCCTCCAAGTTATTCTGCATGGGAGTCCCGGTAATGAGGAGACAGTTGGCGTGGGAGTAGTGAGATACCAGGGTCTCATGGAGCTGAGAAGCTGTGTTCTTGAGGCGATGAGCCTCATCGACAGCCAAGTAACTCCAGGGTATCTCCCCAAGGATCGCGCGGTCCTTGAGGACGAGCTCGTAAGTGGTAAGGAGGACGTTAATCTTTAAGGGTCCATGCCTCCCTTGATCGGAGGGATCCTTGGCCTCAGTCCATTCCTGACCCGACATGCGACGGTGAAGACGAGCGGCCTCGGTGGAAGAGTACATATCGAACTCCCGGATGCACCGACGACTCGTGGCATCCCCCACGTACATGACCACATTCATGTCCGGGGCCCATCGTTGGAATTCCCGGGCCCAAGATCCGATGGTGGAGAGGGGCACGACGACGAGAAAGGCGCCGTATTGTTCTCGTTCGTGCATGAGGTAGGAGAGGCCAGAGACAGTCTGAACAGTCTTCCCCAGACCCATTTCGTCGGCCAAGATACCATTACCATTGGAGGCCCAGCGAGAGGCAATCCAGTTGAGGCCGCGGAGCTGATAATCCCGGAGCTGGAGGGAATTGTCAGCCTCGGGGTTGCCTAGATAGGCCGGCTGTTCCTTGATCTCCCGATACCGGGGACGACGATCCAGTGGATAGTGGGTGCTGTTGCTGGGGATTCGAGTGCTTAGCTCTCTGTCCCAAAAGGCCTTAACATGCTCCTTCCCCGTCGTTTTGGGAGTGGAAGGGACTTTAACAGAGTTTTTGGAGGTATCTGCAATATCATCCTTTTCTCCGTCTACCTTACCCCCCCTCCTCCTCATCGCTGTCATCGTCCTCCACCTCACTCGAGGGTTCCCAAGTACAGGCCCCGTAGGGAAGGCCCTTCCACTTGCAGAGATACTGCACTTCCACTTCTTTCATCTCCTCATTGTCATACTCCTCCTCTTCCTCCTCATTCCTCTCGCGGAAGGGGTCAATTCCAAGCTTGGGCATCTCTCTGACACCAATGACGCGTTCAATCTCACAGTACTCGGCTAGTTGACGTCGTTCGAGTTCCCGACGAATGTCCAGATGCTCAAGGTCTTCCTGGGTGGTGGAGGCATCCGTCCGTGCTCTCCATTCGTCTTCAACAACGGATCGAATGAAATTGTCGACCTTCTTTAGACCGGGATAACCGATGAGGCTGTCATATTCCAACCAGGAATCATGACGATGGGACCAGCCCTTCCATTTGATAAAGAACCGGTAGGAGTTCTTTAAATCATCAGGGTCCATTCCTAGAAGAAGGGAAGAGACAAACAGGGTCGATAAGCATAAATATGAGAAGGTAAATGAGAAGGAATAAGAGAGACGTGCCTGAAATGAGCTCAAAGTCATGAACACTCTCAATGACTTCGCCTGCAGCAATGTTGCCATCATCGGCCCAGAGATACTTGCCGGGACCATCGACGTCGGTCTCTCTTGATCGTTTCCGACCCTTTCCGCCCTGTCGATAGCCATCCTCAGAAAGTTGACCCTCACTACCGGACCAAGAATCAGCACTATCCTCATCCTGCTCCTTGTACTGCAGGGCCGGATGAGCACGCAAGGAGGGTTTTCTGGCGGAAGGAGGACGGCTAGAAGCGGACCGTGCCCCCTCTCCCATCCACTCCTCATCACTGGACCCGCTTTCCCAGGAGGGTCTTCTTTTTCGGGCTAGCAGGGGTGTGTAGAGAGGAGGAGATAGAAGATGTGAGATAGGGAATACTAGGAGCGGGTTGTACCTTCCCACCCATCCATAGAGATTACCTAGCTGTGCTTGAGGTCGGGGTCGAACTGGTTGACGGGGGGCAGAGGCCCGACCAGATTGTCCTTGACCATTGTTAGACTTGACCTTCTTTCCCCGGGAGGACTTGCCACGACCCTTACCACCTCCCCCAGCTCGTCGTTTCCGACCAAGGACAAATTCATCATCATCATCATCATCGTCCTCCTCCTCCTCCTTTTCAATGTCATCGTCATCGTCAACGATAAAGTCATCATCGTTGTACCCCTCAACCTCTCCATCGCTCATAAGGTAAACATCCTCATCATCATCAATCTGGACCATCTGCCGATGGGTTCGGTTCTTCGCCTGACCTTTTGATGACCTTTCTCGATAGCCGAGATATTCATCTTGGTCATCCTCATCATCGGAGGCGATGATACGCCGAGGACCCGGTCTCCTCTTTACTGAGGTAGTGGAGTAGGAGCCGGAGGCGGGCGAGGAAGAATGGGAGAAGCGAGTATGGTGGACGGTCTCGTGCTCCTGGAGGGTCTCATGCTCCTGCCTTCCACGCAAGCGGCCACTCCGATTGAATTCAGCCTGTAATGACCGAGCAATCTGTAAGACGGATGCAATAGGATGATGAGGGTGTAAGTGATGAGGAATTTCTTACACTCGCTGTGAAAAATCCATTAGCATACGTACAGCAAAATCATCATAGTCATTTGTGGCCTCGGGAGAGGAGGGGGTGGAGGAGGCAGTGGAAGATTGGATAGAAAAGTCACTCAATTCATCGTCATCATCCTCTCCATCGAAGATCCCGGTATCCCGGGTTTCATCGGTTTTAGCCAATGAGTTATCGTCCAAGGGAGCTTTATTCTCCTTGGGAATATCAGGTCCTGAGGGATCATGAGGACTTTGTGGGTTGATGCCGCGGGTTTCGGATTTTGCGGGTATATTTAGGCCCTCGATCGACATTGTATCTAATGGGATTGGAGAGGGAGAAAAGCAAAGGGAGGAGTAATGCAGTGTTGATAAGCAGGGATATCCTCAGACTGCATCGTCACATTTCAATCGGCATAAAAATGAATTGGCTTACCCATACACAGAGGAGAAAGGATGCAGTATTGAAAAGGAGGTGAAGGGAGGTGAAGAGGGGGTGGAGACACGTCTTGAAAAGGGCAGGCGTAGGTGATGGAGTCAGAAAGTGCGGAGACCACAGGATAAAGATGACGTGAGGGGGATGAGGTGAAGGTGCGCACATAGCGCGGAGAGTGTGCGCACAACGGTTTGTGT
>KZ987966.1:0-12602 GCA_003614145.1 Piptocephalis cylindrospora
TTTGGTCCTCTTCATCCCCTTGGAATGGCCATTCAGGCCCCTGTTAAAGGGGAAGGTGGTGGGTTTGCCCCTTTTTGTCTTTCTTTCCTTCTTCCCTCCCCTGTCCCCCCCCCCCCCCTCTTTCCCCCCCTTCCTATACAGTATCGTTTTTTGCGTGGTTGGCGCATCCTTTCCCTTCTCTTTCCCCCCCCCCCCTTTCGTCATCCGCCACACGTCTTTTCCGTCCACTCACCCCTCCCTCCCCTTTCAATGACTCAGCATGGGCCTAGGGATGGCGCAGCAAGCGAGGTCCAAGGTGTCGAGGCGTACACGCGTAGAAGAGGCCGCGATGGAGAACCGCTCTATCCTTCAAGCCTATCCACCATCTCGAATGTCATCCCTCTCTCCTCCTCCCCCGGACCATTTGGAGGAGGAGAGGGTGTGAGCTTCCATCGACGTCGGTCCTCGGCCCACACTCCTCCATTTCACATTGCTCGATCCTACGTCTCTGGATCCTACACTCACGAGTCCCCCTTGACCACCCAGACTCGTCAGGGTAAGAGTGGCCTGGTTTGAAGTCGCGTTGTAATCTTCTCATCCATCCTTTCTCTTCTCACTCCCTCCATCCTTAGAGGTGCCCGATTACACGGAAAGCCCTTCGGACATCCGCAACCAATCCCTTGCCCTGACCTCCATGGATGCTGACATTCCGTCGGATGAGTCCCTGGATGACACCATCCTCTCCACCTCTAGTCTGGGTCTGACCTCGGCCGATACCTCCTCCTCCCAAGCCCCCCTTCCCCCAGTGTCCCCTGCCCTGAGTACCAGCCCTACATCTTTTTCCGCGCCCTCCCCACTGGGAGCCGCTAGTCCCACGAGTCAGAAAACACATTCACCGGAGGATTGGAGGACCCCCTCGGAGGCATCCCCCTTACTTCCCACGGTGGATCCCTCGGCCCAAGGCCATCCCTCATCCTCTGGCCACGGTCCATCCTCCTCTTACCATGGCTCGCCCCATCCACTTCCTCCGGGGCCGTCCAATTCCTTGTACAAGTCCTTTTCTTCTTTTTCCTTTCACCGTGTAAAGGACTCTTGGAGGATGCGGAAGCCTGTTTCCTGGAGGCAATGGTTCATCACAGAATCCTCCCTGACTATCCATTGCATTCCTGCCGTCTTTCTCGGCCTGATCCTAAACATCCTTGATGCTGTGTCTTACGGTGAGCTCCCCTCTCTCCCTCCTTTAGTCCTCCCCTTCCCTCCACTCATCCATCTTCACTAGGTATGATTATTTTCCCCCTCTCCATCCCACTCTTCTCCACCTTTGGTCCCGATGGCATCTCCATGTTCCTCTTTAGTGCCGTCATCTCCCAGGTGTGCTACAGCGGAGGTCTGAGCATGTTTGGTGGGAGCAATGGAAATATGATGGTCGAGGTCATGCCCTTCCTTCACGTCATCGCCCAGACCATCCTTCAGGATGTTCGAGAGGCCGGTGGTTCCGATGAGACCATCGTTGCCACCACCATGGTTGCCTACTCCCTCTCCACCATCCTCACCGGCATAGTCTTCATGGCCCTAGGATACTGGAAGCTCGGCTCCCTCGTCGAGTTCTTCCCTCGGCACATCCTCGTCGGGTGCATCGGCGGTGTGGGCTACTTTCTCCTTCAGACCGGCTTTGAGGTCACCACTCGACTTGACCTATCCCTTTCCTTAGCTACTCTCAAGGACCTCTTTTCCCTTGCCGTCTTTCCTCTCTGGTTATGCCCCTTTGTCTTGGCTCTCCTTCTTCGAGCCCTACAGCTTCGCTTCCATCACCCCATGGTCGTCCCTCTCTTCTTCCTCGTCGTACCCTGCCTCTTCTACGCCCTAGTACCCCTGGGCCCCTGGAGCCTTGAGGACCTCAGAGATCTCGGCTGGCTCTTCCCCCTGCCCAAGCCTGCCGTTCCCTTTTACGACTTTTGGACCAAATTCAACTTTGCCGCTACCTCCTGGTCCACCATCCCTAGAACTATCCCCATTATGCTAGGCCTCACCTTTTTTGGCATCCTCCACGTTCCCATCAATGTCCCGGCCCTTGGAGTCTCCACCGGCAGGGACGTCGATACCAACCGGGAGCTCGTCGCCCATGGATGGTCCAATCTCCTCGCTGGTTTCACCGGCACCATCCAGAATTACCTGGTTTACTCCAATAGTGTCCTGTTCATCCGGTGTGGTGGTGATTCCCGGCGTGCCGGTCTTCTCCTCGCGCTTTTCACCTTCCTCATCTTTCTGGGTGGACCCTGGGTCGTCGGGTACATCCCCTCCATGGTCGTCGGCGCTCTCATCTTCCATCTGGGCATGGAGCTGCTCAAGGAGGCTGTCTGGGACACCCGTGATGCCCTTCACCCTCTAGAGTACACCACGGTCTGGCTCATTGTCATATCCATGGGTGCCATTGGCTTCATGGAGGGCATTCTCCTTGGTGTTCTGGCCGCTTGTCTCTTTTTTGTCATCCTCTACAGTCGTCGTCGTACCATCCGTCTTTCTTGCTCCGGTCGGGGATTACGTAGTCGAGTCAAACGTCCCTACCGTCAGGGTCGTTACCTGGATGAGGCCACTCGTCAGATTCACATCCTGCAGCTTCAGGGGTTCCTCTTTTTCGGTACTGTAGGAACTGTCGAACGCGAGATCCATCAGGCCATTGGCTCATCCTCTGGTAACTCCTCTTCCGCTCCCCCTCCCCCTTCTTCTACCGCCATTGAAGGAGTGGGGATTGACTCTGTCCCCATCCGGTACATGATCCTAGACTTTGCCCTGGTCAGTGGTCTGGACTTTTCGGCCGCCGAGGCCTTTATTCGCACCAAGAGGGCCCTGGATACTCGTGGAGTCCATTTAATCTTCTGTGGCGTTAGTCGAGACGGAGATGTGGGAAAGGCCCTGAGAAAAGCCATGCTCTGGGGAGGAGAAGAGTCCCGGGGGATGGAGGCAGACTCCTCGCTTCTCGTTAGCGACGAGGAGGAGTCCATGGAATCTGGGGGTTTTGATGGCAAAGTTCGCGTCTTTCCTTCCCTTAACGAGGCCCTTGAATCCTGCGAAAATGCCCTTTTGCGCCACTTTTACCGTCAACGTCAGCATCTTGCGGCCAGTCGAGAGGCTCTTCTTACTGCCTCTGCCATTGCTTCATCAACTCAGGGACGGGGCACCACATCAGGTGGAACCAACGCTTTCCCTAAGGTGAAGAATGGACGCATGAAGCGGAAGTCCTCTAATCCTGGTCTGAGTGATCCATGGAGCCTTGCCGAGGATGAAATTGATGTGACCAAGGAGTATGAAGAAGAAGAAGAAGAAGATGATGATGATGAGGAGGAGGAGGAGGAAGAATCTGAGGAGGGAGGGGCGGTGGGGGATCATTTTGCCCTCAATACCTCAGGCACACTTCCCATCCCCACAGGTACCTCCTCCTTCTCCCCCCCTCCTGGTATCATGGACAAGATGACCCCAAGAACCGTTCATCTTCATCAGACTGCCCAGATGATTCTTTCAGCTAGAGTCGAGGATCAAGGGGATCACCTTCTCGCTGAACCCCTTCCTCCCTCCTCTGACTCTCCTCCCTCACCTCGTCTCCCCCGAGCCCCCCCTCTGTCCTCCACCCGTGGTAACTATCCACAACCTCTTGGTCTACTTATGCAAGCCTTCCAGGAGTTGGGTGGCCGGGGCAAAGAGGCTCTTCTTCACCGCATTTCCTCCCACTTCACTTCTCGGGATGTCCGGGAAGGGGAGGTCTTGTGGAGGGAGGGAGATGTGCCTGATGGTCTCGCTCTCGTGGAAAGTGGACTTCTTCGGGCTTCAGTGCGCTTCGAAGGTCGATCACGCGTCGTGGAAAGTGTCCTCCCCAGTACGGTATGTGGGGAAATGGATATCTTCACTGAAAGTGGTGGAGGTGGGCGACGACGACGACGAGGTGTCACCATGCAGGTGGAACGGAGGGGTCGGGTATGGTGGCTGAGCTTGGAGGCTTGGGAGGCCCTCAAGACCGAGGACCCCGCCACGGCCCTAGGTTTCATGTCACTTGCTCTCGGATACAGTGCTCAAGGGATGGATACGTTGGTGGTTCATGCGTTGCACATTCAAGGGTAATGGATGTGGTATAGTGTCTTTGCATCATCTTGCTCTGGGTTGCTCAATTAAAAGGATCAAATGAGGTTTTCTTTCGTGGAAAGAAGTGAATTTATCATTGCTTGTGGCCTAATAATAATAATAATATGACAGGGGATTGAGAGAGAAGAAAGTGTATTGAACTTTTCTCTACAGTGGAAGAAGTAATCATTTGGGTTCAGTAAGAAGTCGACGAATATCCTGATCCTTGGCCATATCAGCTGGCGTTTCCTTGGACCGGTTAAGGATGTACAGGGGGGCTTTCTTTTGGAGGAGGAGGGTGCACACGTCCCGATGTTCCTCCTCGGCGGCCAGATGCAAAGGAGTGTTACCTAGCCCATCAGTGGGGGAAATCCTGGCCTTCCCCTTCTCCAAGAGGAGTCGTGCAAACTCCAGGTGACCTAGGGTGCAAGCACGATGCCTTTTCGGGAAGCAGGTGAGCGTGCTCGTTGCATATGGGGGCGGGAGAGAGAAAGAGAGACTGGGCTCCAATGCGGAGGAAGAGGGAGATACTTACAAAGCAGTTTGCTTGAATCGATTGGACATGTCCACGCTGATGCCCTTTTCAATTAAGTAAGCGGCAATCTGATGGTGATGATGGTGATTAGGCCGGAGCAACAAGTGGAACTCTATTAGCGTTGTTATTCAAAAGGATGATCACTAACCTCAAGATGATTTTTAGAAGCTGTGTAATGTCTTTAGAGGGAGAGTGAGAGAGTGAGGGGGGTATAAGCTAGGAAAAATGCGAGTTGGAAGATATAAAATACTTACAGAGCAGTGGAGAGTGTATCATTGACAGCATTAACATCGGCTCCATGCTCAGTCAGATACCGGACCACATCTGCCTTTCCAGCTGAGGCGGAAATCATCAATGGGGTCCATCCGTCCTAGGATACGGTAAAGAAGAGAAATTAGAGGAAGTAAAGAGGCCACCTTAGGAGACAAAGATACCTCATCTACGGAATTGACATCGGAGCCAGCATCCACAAGATAGGTAACCACCTTTATATGGCCTCCCGAGGCTACATATGTGAATATATGAGCGAGGATGTGTGATGAGTACACTGGTCTCTCTTTCTCTCTGTCTCTCTCTCAACTTACCTGCCCAATGCAATGGAATTCTTTCGTCCTGGTGAGGGGAGGATGTGTGAGTCAAGTCAGGCAAACATGTATCGAGTTGATCAGAGTAGCCTACTTCATCCCGTCGGGAAAGTACAGCCTTGTCCTCCTCGACCATGCTGCGCAGAGTTAGTAGATTGCCTTCGAGAGCAGCTTCGGATGCCATGTTAAGTTTTGAAGGAATGGAATGAGAGTTGGAAAGAAGGAAGATGAGCTGGAGAGGTATGAGTACTTTAGAGGAGGAGAGCATGTCTATTTATCCAAGACCGCCCTTGCCTGGCCTCCACGATGCAGTGTGTTGCGTGGCTCCTTCAAAGTCATCATTAAGCACATTTACCTTTCATGTGTGTGCTTCACAGCCCCTTGGTTGGATGGTGTCGTTGAAACAGGGGGGCTCCATTCGCGATGACCCTGTCGTGTGTGTTTTTTTGTCATCCGCGTCAAAACAACCTGAGACAAACGTGCCCCTCACGCGTGTGTGGAGGCTGCACGGTGATGTCATGTTGCATACTTTGAATGATGATCAGGTGTTTAGAGAGAGCAATAACAAGGCTCAGGAGGCTGGGCCAACCCAGCAAAGAGCCTGCAATGATCGTTTCTCGACTAGGCTGGGTCTTTCAATATCCGACTAGGAGTAATGGGTGACTCCCCTGTGGCATCTCCGCCCGATCCTATCCTATCCGATCCCCGTTTCTCCTTCTCCCTTCTTTCTTCTCTCTTGTCCCTTTTTCCCACAACTTTCCAGCATTACCCTACTATGACCACGGATGTCAACATGACCAAGGACACCCTAGATTTGGATGACCTACGTGCCCAATGGGATGAGTAGGTGTTGTAAAGGATGTTGTATTGATGATAGGGCCAGATCAGCCCCCCTCCCCCTCCCTTCAGTCTCATCTTGCTCCCACATAGACAACAGGTCAAGCTAGCTGGACAAAGGGTAACCGATACTCAGATCCCCCAGTGGACTCGGTCTGAGACGGACCCGTGGAAGGGCCTGGTCCGAGTAGGCGGGGTCGACGTCAGTTTCCTCAAAGAGGATCCATCTATTGCCGTGGCTGCTCTCGTTGTCCTAGCCTTTCCATCTTTGAAGGTAGGGTAGGAATCGAAGGTGGATGAAAGTGAATCTTGAGATTGACCTATCCCATAGATCCTTCATCAAGAGTACCTTCAAATCCGAATGGAGGTTCCTTACATGGCTGGGTATCTAGCTTTTCGGGAGGTCAGGCCTCTTGAAACCATCTTGGATCGGCTGAGCCAATCCAAACCAGAGTGTATGCCTCAGGTATGTGGGTGCGTCTGAGACTTCTCATTCTACCTATCTGATCCTCTCCCCTTCACCCTTTCCCTTGAATAAGGTCATCTTGGTGGATGGAAATGGGACACTGCATCCCCGTCGCTTTGGCCTTGCCTGCCATCTTGGAGTGATGATGGATTTACCGACAATTGGAGTAGCCAAGAACTTCCTCAATCTGGATGATGGCCCCCTCCTTACTCTGGCCGAGGTCAAGCGACGGGCCAAGGAGAATTTGGACATCAAGGGTGATTCCTTTGATCTAACCGGGGAGAGTGGGTACACATATGGAGTGGGCCTCCTTACGTCCTCTGGAGCCTCCAATCCCCTTTTTATCAGTCCGGGCCATCGAATCTCCCTGGAGGATGCCATCTCTGTTGTCCTTGCTTGTTCTATCCATCGAATTCCCGAACCTGTTCGGGCTGCCGATCTCCTCTCCCGACAGTACATTCGGGAGCATCTCTCTAGGCCAGAATAGACGTCGTCCGACAGGTACAAATGTATGAGTCACTCAGGATTGACCTATCCTCTCCCCTAGTCGCCTGTGTAAGAATCAACTAGTATCATTCACTTATCCTTTTTCTTGGAAGAATGACGTGTATGGATGTATGTGGCTTCTTTAAACATCCACACTGTGCTGAAAATGCCTCTGCCTTTTGAGCGGAAAAAGGGTTTTGTTATACTTCCTAGGAGGTGCTCATGTGTCCAATGTTCAGTCTCCCTACCACGAGGATGAGGCCAGCTGAACAATACCCTTCTCCCTCCTTTTCCACCTAGCACGAAGGTGTGGTTAGGGCAGGAAACAGGTGATGTACATGTCCTGCTGCTAAACGCGGCTTTTCTCCCTTATCAACTCCGCCTTGCCCATCCCCATCTGGACTCCTTGTTTCGGCGATCCTCGGAATACCAATCCACGAGGAGACGGGTCAAGGAGTTGATTGTGGTTCATCCTGGCGGTCGTCATCCAATGTGACCTTGAATGGCCCATACAGATAAAAAGAGCTGGGTCTAGAGTCAAAATATCATCCTCCGTTTCTCTTCTCTGCTTTGCCCGACTTCACCATCATCACTATCACCTCCTTAACGAACCATTCTCTTCTAGCGTTACCATGTCCCCATTCTCGCTATTGATGCTCACTCTCCTATCGAGTATGGCCCTTGCCTTATCCACCTCTCCAGAGACTTGTGTACCTCCTCGCCGCTTTCCCTCCTCGTCCCTATCCGATAGGGCTTTTGCCTTACACACTTCTTCAAGGGCTATTGTGATCCCTAGCCGCGTTTTCTCCTCTTCCTCCTCCTTCTTTGGGCTTTCTCTCATTAAAGGGGATATGGTACGTCTAGCTCATGGCCCAAGTTTTTCCCAGCTCATACAGGGCGCCGTCCGGTCCTGCGTCACCAAGGAATATAAGGCATGGGCACCCCTGCTCATCGATTCCCTTCCCTTTATCCGATATCCTCTGAACGAAATTTTGCTTGGAATCCTGGAGCGCGGAAAGACCATGAAGCCGCCCTTGGATAATTTCCTGACCAAGGCACAACGGGAAACCCTGTCATCATGGCTACGGGTTACACCAAAAAGCCGAATGGATCGGGCCTTGCATCGTTTACAGGAAGACATGTCGGCTGAGATGGAGCTCTTTACTCACTTGATCATCGAGTCCAAGGTCAATGTCATGCTCGGGATATTTGATGCCATGGCTTCTGGTGACACCCGGAAGGGAACACTTCCCCCTGTTCCCATTGTATGGACTAAGAAGCAGGCTCTGGATTATTATGTTAGGAACATTTTACCCGTGGTCATGGAAAATTTCGACTGGTATCGCCAACACCGTCTTCACCAGGTCACTGAAGGATTTATCCAGAACTTTGTCTATGATATCATGCCTAATTACCTGAAAAACTCTACCGTTGCTTGCGACGTTGCCGAGAGAGCAGCCCATGCTACTGCCCTCATTCTCCGAACTCCCATAGACTGGGCATGGAAGGGAATCACCAGGCAAGTTTGGGCTGGTTCCGAGGCCCGAATGCGCCTCTGGCTCGGGATGAAGCCGAAGTCGAAGCCTGGACGAGTCGTTCAGTGGCCCGCTGGGATGAAAGAAAAGCCCGTGGAGCTTCAGATTTTTGAGGGCAACCCCTTCTGATGGGAATCACATTTTTGACTGATTGTATTATTTCCAGAGATGAATGAGACCGATTTTTTTAAATCACAAGCAATAGAGGCCATCCTAGCCCCCATTCCTTCTTATCTCTATTCAATCCCCAGTTCTAAGCATTATCTATCTTTAGCCCCTCTCTACTCCCACTCTATCGATGCGCGGATGGGTAAAGAACATCAGTGGCTTCGTAGGATGTTTCAGTTTCATCTCCTAGCACCCTGCGCGGCCAAAGATTCCGATCCATGTATCCGTGGATGATCTCAATTATCTCCTCTTTGTTCATGCCTTTGTCATGAAGGTAGTTGAAGTCCGTGTCCCGGATGATGGCCGTGCCATCAATGTAGGTATTATGGAACATTCCATACTCAAGGTCCACATGAGGGATGAGGGGAGAGTCGACGATGTGGTGATCTTTGAGGAGGAAGAGCCAGTGCTCTTGGATTAAGTCATTCATCTCATTCATGATCCGTTGGATCTCATCCAGGGAAGGGATTTTTTCATTTGAACTGCTGACAGCCCGGTACTGAAATCCGGGAAAGACTTGTTCATACGCTTCCAGAGTCTCCTCAGCCCTGCCCGGACTAGTGTCGGAGATATTGTAAATCATCGTGCCCTGGACCTTCTCTTGAACGTACCATTCAGCCAGATGGATCATAGCCCGGGCCACATCCACCACATGAGCTAGGCTGTACCGCACATCCTTGGTCGCTGTGAGCTCCCAAGTCTTCTTGATCCGCGAGAAGATGTCACTGCCGATGAGCATGGTGCCAAAGAGGCCCATCTCGTCTGGACCCCATAAGACAGCTGGCCGAACGAGGATTAGGGGGAGGCCCTGGATGGCCTGAAGTTCCTTTTCCATCCGCAATGTGTACCGGCCCTTCAGGGTGA
Source organism: Piptocephalis cylindrospora (assembly GCA_003614145.1). Classification (NCBI taxonomy): domain Eukaryota; kingdom Fungi; phylum Zoopagomycota; class Zoopagomycetes; order Zoopagales; family Piptocephalidaceae; genus Piptocephalis; species Piptocephalis cylindrospora. The sequence goes on from KZ987966.1 coordinate 9,568, forward strand.
TGGCCTCCATAGGACATTCCTCGGTGCACCGAACCGGATTCCCCTCTGCATCCCAGCGTTCCTTATAGAAGATGGCTGTAGACATGTGGACGTAGGCCTTGACCCCGGATGCCCTGGCCTGTCGGGCCCACATGACAGGACGAATGAGGAAGCGCTGTCGATGTACCTCTTCAACTTCCCAGTTGCTAGCAACGGAGGAGCAGTTGATGACCCAATCAAAGGTACCTCCATTCGGCAGGGAAAAGGCTTCCTCGACGGCACTAGGGTTGGACATGTTGACTTGACAGTACTCAGCCGCATCAAAGGCCCTGACATGCTGACGACTCAGATGAGACGTTCGAGGCATCTTCTCATCCACCACCCGTACCAGGCTTCCCGATTGCACTCCGTATGTCGGCACCAGGAGGGCTACCACATGTCTCCCCACCGAGGTGAGGCCCCCGACCACCAGGATCTTTTTTATCATTTGTGTAAAGGATGAGGTTGGTGAGATTGAGGAAGAGAGGAATAATGGTGGATGAAAAAGAATGAAAGTTGTATGACACAATGGAGAAAAGAGAAACGTAGAGAAGCCCATGAACATAACTATCCCCATATGCTGTATGTATCAAAATAGTGAGGGTAGGGGGAGGGGGACCCATGGAGATGGGGCTGGGATGGGATCACGGAGAAGGCAAGGAAGTAATGGAAGGCAGATTTGCCTGGTTCCTCATGCATGGTGCAGTCCCTAGTTGTTGAGGACGGATATATCTAAGTGTATAGGCCAGGCTGATCCATGTCTCTCGCTGTATGAGTGGGGATGAATGGAGTCAAGTGGATTGTGTGGCTTGGTCTATTGGATTGTAGTCAAGGACCTTGCGGCGTGCGGATGCCTCCATCTGTCTCTCTCTCCTTTTTCCTAGAGATTGGAGAGTATATAAGTCTCTGGGTCCTAAAGGTAGATCTAACCATGGTCTCGAAACCCCTTATATACTAAAAGTGTGACTCATCGTGCTTTCAAGTCTCATCCCCTTATCCCAGTCTGAGGGGGGCTGCTTACTTAAATCGCCGTCCTTTTCTCCAGCCTTATTTACAACACACACACACACACACACATGAATCCAAGCTTCCGTCGTCCACCATTCCTAGTGACTCACATCAATGTGACAGGAGGTGTGGGGCTTACCGACTTCCTCTGAATCATCCTTTTCTTCCCCTCATTGTAAACGGATCCAATCACCCAGGGCATATTAATTGCTCTTTCGAGGCTCTGATGCATTGGTCATTGCATGCCTATCCATCATGAACATCCAGTGCGCATAACAAGGCCCCTTGGCCTAGAGCAGTACAGAGGAGGTATAGACCCGAACCATCCATCATCCTAGCTCTGTGTCATTCTCCCCTAAGGACGCTGACACATGTGTGTGGGGCGGTGTGAGGAGGCGGGGAGGGGCGAGAATGTGTGCACTCACACTAGCGGAAGAAGACTCACTCCCCTCTCATTGTGTGGTAGGACTCAGCCAGCGCGTGCCAGCCACTCGCTTTCCCGGCTCGGTCATCTTCCGTAAGCAACTTGGCCTTCGATACGCGTTCCCCTCCTTCTCACTCGTGCTTTAATACTAATACTCTGCTTTGAATCTTTGAATCTCCTACTTTATCGGTCAAGACCTCTCACCCACCAACCTTTCTTTTCTTTCCTTCTCTTCCTCCCACCCACCATTCCTTGCAATATGCCCACCAACGAAGCTTTTGAGTTTGACAGTATCCCTAAGGCTGTAGAGGCCTTTGGTAAGCTCTTGTCTATCCCGCTTCATTCTATTCCATCCCCGCTTACATTTCACATCCCACCTCCAATGTCTAGCCCGAGGAGAATTTCTCGTCGTCGTCGATAACGAAGACCGTGAAAACGAAGGAGACTTGATTGCTTCGGCTGCCCACATGACCCCGGAAAAGATGGCGTTTATGGTTCGACACACCTCTGGGGTCATCTGCACCCCCATGAAACCAGAAAGACTGGAGGCCCTAAAGTTGCCCCTGATGGTCCGGGAGAATGAAGATACCCATAAGACTGCCTTCACTATCACTACCGATTACCGTCATGGGACCACGACCGGCATTTCCGCTCATGATCGCTCAGTCACGGTCCGTGCCATGGCCGATCCCTCGTGTGTGGCCTCGGATTTTCATCGTCCTGGACATCTCTTCCCCCTTCGCTACACCCCTGGAGGAGTCTGTGTTCGTGGAGGCCATACCGAGGCCGCTATCGATCTATGCGACCTGGCTAACCTCTATCCCGTCGGTGTTCTGTGTGAACTGGTCAATGAGGACGGGTCCATGTCTCGACGTGATGACTGTCGGGCCTTTGCTCAGAAACATGGTATGTGCATGATCAGCATTACCGACCTCGCCATTTACAGGAAAAGGATGGGTAATGGGGATACCACGGCCCTCTGAGAGAGTTGTGATGTTGGGAGGGATGGGGAAAGGGCATGGGTATAAAAAAACAAGGCAGGGTTCTCTTTATGTGCGAACATGCACTGACCCTATGAAAGAAGCAAGTTTTTTTTCTACTTACACATACACACACACACTCACCACATCTCACCTCCTTAGCCGCATCAAAAAGGCATTTGGACACTGTTGGCTCGTGGAAGCCAGGTATCGGTCATAGAAATTCACAAAAAAAGCCTCGGGTTTAAAGCCGAATCTCTGGTAAAGGATCTACCAGGGAGATGGAAATAAGAGGGTGTAAACCTCTCCACTGACCTGCATCATGCACATACCATAGCCGGGTTCGTGGGGGAGACATGGATGACAATGTCCATTGAAGTCCCAGCCTAATAATAGATGGATGAGTGATGGGGCCCTCTATCCCCATTGCCCCTGACCTCTCACTTACTGCTTGAATCAACTGCCAGAGCATGAATCTGGTAATGAGACCCGGTTAGTCAAGGGTAGAGCGAGAATCAATTCATACGCTCCCTCATACACTTACTCTCCGATCCCACCCCGTTCCCATTGAGGTCTGACGGCAATGTAGGTAATGTACCCCTCTG
>KZ987967.1:0-12554 GCA_003614145.1 Piptocephalis cylindrospora
GGGGGGGGGGGGGGGGGGGGGGGGGGGGGGGGGGGGGGGGGGGGGGGGGGGGGAGTAGAGGTAAGGCTTCCTGCACTCCCTGGGAATGGAGGAGTGCACAAGGACGTCCAGAAGGGGTGGGATGCATGACGTGGAGGTTAGTTCTGTCCGGTTGAGTGGGTGGGTGGGTGGATGCAAAAGGAGGGAGGGGGATGCGGATCCAGGGTCAAGACATACCCATTCCCTCATCTGCAGCCGATAGCACAGGCCAGAAATAACATATAAAGGTCTGATGGTCTTGAGAGCGGAGTTGGCGCGTATGCAGGCCGTCCCAGTCGGACTTTACGACCATCGAAGTGTACCTACTGTGTCGTCTCCGATCCTGCCGTGCCATCTCCGACTTGATGTGGATGTGGTGTGAGGGGAAAAGAAGCAGGATGTGGAGGTAGGTGTGGGAGGCGGGATTCCATGATCTGATGGGAGGATCCATCCCGAGAGAAGGGGACACAGAGCCTTCATGGTGAAGTTCGTGAACAGAGCCTAAAAAGGGGACAACGGGTGTGACATCGTACGATCATGGAAAAGTGTCACCTCCATCTGCATGTCATCTCATGAGCCTGCTACATGAGGGCTCCTTCCCAATCTATACCTTAGTTCACCGTTGCGGCTTTGCAAGACGAGGGATATGTAAGCTGGTGTCATTTGCTCGCTTGGCTCTTTTTAGTGCACCATTAATAATAGCGTGTCATTTACATCCATTAAAACCTCTCTCATGCGAGTCAATCAGATGATACAACGCCTCGGGTATGTATGAGATCATCATGGTGAGTACTGGATAAGACCGCATCACCACCATCTTCTCCTCGGTCTATCATCATCCCCCTTGATTCCCAGAGAGGCCCTTTCAACTGTGCCCCAGCTAAATGGGGAGAATGGTGGAGAAGGACCTTCCAATGGCACGGCTCCCATAGGAGAACCCAGTTGTACCTCCGGGCACATATGACATAAAGTACCTAAAGGAAGGGAGATAAGTGCGGGAAAAGCGGTCCAATCAATGAGCACCATTGCACCTACCAGATCAACGCTATCAACTGAACTAGGCTAGCCAACAAGGTAAGGATATAGCCCTTTTTCTACAAAGGAAGATAGGCTCAGTAAAGACTCCATGATCCTTCATCGGCCCAGATACTTACAGCAAGGGTAAAGAAAAGAGTGAGCCCCATAGAAGAGAAATAAATTGTGGTAAAAAGGAGCCTTTCCTTAGAGATGAGATGTCGAGTATGCGCCGCTGGACCACGGAGAAGGGCAAAGCTAAAGGAATGGAGAGGGGGCATTTAGAAAATAGTACAAATACCAACTCATCTTACCAGCCCACCTTTACCTAATCATCACGAGAAGACTCCCAAGGGTAAAGGAAAGAGCGAATTTTTGAGGTCTGATGATGAGCATGGGCAAGGTGAAGAAGGACTATAGGAGATCGAAAAGGGATGAGAGGAGATCGACGGGGGGATGGCGAGTGTTACGGCGGTCTAAAATGAATAAACCCTGTTCCAACGCCTCGACATCTCTCCACTGACCAGAAAGAGGCAAAATGCTCCGAGAAGGGAGCAGATGATGAATCCAATAAACCTCTACATGGGTGTAGAAGGTAAGTGCCCGTACGAAACCTTCCTCCCTATTACTCTCTCTCTAAAAGCATCTACCTGGGTGTAGGTCAGACCGAAAAAGGACTCATCTTCGTCTTCAGCACCAAAGGGTGTGTACCCACCAATCCTTCGGCTGACCCCTGAGAACCATGAACCAATACCCCCTTCTTCCGTTGGTTCGGCGGTGTCAGGTGGGGCCGAGTTGGCTCGTGAGAGAAAGGACAAGCGTTCTCCAAGGGTTCTAGAATCGCCGGAGGCCATATCAGAGGAAGGATCGAGTATCTTTGAATAAGTGAGATGGAGAGGGAAAGGGAAAGGAGGAAGGAACCTCGGGTCAAGGGGGGATTGAGGCAGGGGAAGGGCGTGGTTAAAGGAAGAGGGACCAAGCATTACCAGAGGCAGGACCAAGTCTCCCTTTTGCCTGCCAACCAACCTTGACTCCTAAACCTCACAAGGGATCCGAAGATTGTATACGATATCGTTGTTCCTGATCTATGGTTATTATTAGACCAAAATTGACGGACAAGATCAGTATCAAACGATGAGGTTTAAGAATTATCCTCCATACTCTCTCATATGGATCATGGATGGCTAGGTCATCTTGCATGGTATATATCCTTGCCTCCCCCTGAAAGAACAGCTCATCTCCTGGGTCCTCGAAGGTTTGCATTTCATGTTCCAGGTCTGAAAGGTGACGGTGGGCATCCTCTCACAATGGAGATGATGTGCCCACGATTGATTATTTACCCCTCCATGCTCTCCTGCTTGGAGACAATACCACTACTATCGCTCTAGGAGGTAGATGTGGGCAGACCAGGTGATACCCTATCAACTTGACATCATTGTAGCGGCTCACAAAAAAGTCCGGGGTCAGCCAAATGAGTTCAATTGACCGAAAGTAGTAGTACTAGTAGTAATAAACAGCGTAATGTCAATTGACCGAAAGCACATTGTATAGTCGGTTCAATATGTAAAATTGGTGTTGAAAAAAATATTGCCGTATGAGGAAAAGATTCAAACCCATCTCTATAAGATACAGAACCGTTCAAACACACAGTCTTTTTCCTTTTTGCTTACGTAACTCCTATGATGATGCCGGTAGTGAGAAGAGGTCCAGCAGGGGTACATTCAAGCCAATAAGATATATGTAAAAAGTGAGCTCTGTTGTCGAAACCATTTTATTTTCCCTAGTGGGGTATGTGCTAAAGGTATCTAAACACAATACCCGCCTCATTGGCCAGCATGCGTGGTACCAGAATCCTCGGAGGGTATTATATGGAAAGAATCCCAAGGTAAGGAATCAAGTACCGACACCCTCCTCTAAAATAGCGCCCATCTCATTTTGGACAATCCCACGAACCACAAATTGACCATTGATTATCCATCAGGAGTTCATTGAAAAACATTCCAGGGATGGTCACGAAGCTCTTGAGTCGAGAAATCCACACATCCTGGGAGATGGAGGCAATGGAGATGCTCAAAGGCTCCAGAAATGACGAAGGGGTGCAATGAACTCAACTCGAGATCATGTCTAGACTAGTATTAAAGAGGTTACATTCCTGGCTGATGAGTACCACGCATGAGAAGGATTTATGGCCTAGATGTAATCTCGGGAAGGTATGGGAGAGATAGAACGAGATCAAAAAAAACGGAGATCAAAGGAGAAGAGAGCGAAGGCCATGACAGGGACAAGAAGAACTATGCAGGGGCAAAATGTATTAGAGGACAACGATGGTACACCTCGAACGATCGAGAGTTTCCTTGTGAGTGGCAATCTAAAGCACGCCCATGCAATCCTCCGGGTGGATCTGGTGATGATAGTTCTTTGTTACTTATCAAAATATTTACAAGAGACGTGCCAGATAACCGCATCGAATATTGCACACCTTCCCGATCATGGCTACTGACGTGTAATGCCATTATTAAGGATCTAATAGCCTTTACCAAAATGACAAAGAACGGTTTTATAAACAAGTATTCGCTGAAAGACAATATATTTAATAAGTTTAATAATCCTTGAGATCATTATATACACAAAATAATCACTTCCTATGGGTATTCAATGCTTATTCTAATTTTGAGAAAGAGCACCATCATTGACGCCATCAACCGAATTATAAACAGATTAATATAATCAAGTCGAATTTTTTACCTATAAGAATTAGTAGCATGTCCATCCTTTCATTCAATCTGAAAGGATTACGTCGACTGAATGATCAATCCAGCTCCAGCCTTCCCTTCCCCATTCATTCATCGTAGGCATCAGCCTTGATAATATATGGTATCTCTCAATTTGAGCAGTCCTCCCCTTATCCTACTTCCTTTGAGAGGTAGCAGCAGTCATTTGCATCTCCACCTGACACTCTTTTCCTTGATTTACAGGCCAACTCTCTTCATAGACCATCGTCCGATGCCCTACCCATTAGTTCATCTCCTTGCCGCAGCGGCACTATCCTTCACTAGCGCCCCTGTCATCCCAATATGCTCTTCTTTACATAGACGTCCCATAGGGCTCCCACCGAGCAATAATTACTCCTATTCTTGTATGTTCCATCAGTCTCCCTCCTCCCCTTCCCTTCCCTTCCCTTCCCTTACAGCTTTGGCCTTCTCTTCCTTCCTTTCTCATCGCAATCATCTTTCCCTTTCTGTCCACCCTCCCTTCCTTCCGTCTCAAGGCGTTGACCGTTTTTCTTTTTCCTCGCTTCAAGGCGTTGATCGTCTTGCCCCTCTCGCTCTCAGCAATCGTTTTTTCTCTTCTCTTCTCTTCCCTCTCGCTCTTGTCCTCGCAGCCCTTTCGTCAGCCACATTTCTCTGTTCTCCCGTTGTGCTAAACGCTTTCCGCTTCCTGCTCTCAACACGCTCGCACGTCTTACTTTGCCCATTCTCTCGGCATGATTGTCTTTCGTTCTGTCCTCCTTCCTTTGGCTCTTCTCGCCACGGCCTTGACCTCGGGTTATGCATCTCCCGTTACCATCGGCTACCCAGCACCTGCGATATATCTTGTATCGGCCGCGACCCGCCAAGCCATTGCCCAGAGTCTCGATGATGGCCGGGCTATCCTAGCTCTCGAGAGCAAGGATCGGGTGGATCTCACGTCCTTTACTCTTACTCGATCTCTTCAGCCAGGGTCCCCAACGCAAATACACGTTGAGGGAGGAAACGCTCGTAATCCCTGGTGCCTTGCTCGTGGCCCCCCTGAGATATTTCGCAATGTCAAGCTTACCGGAAAGCCCGTCCCCACCTTCATGGCCGTACCGTGTAATACCCTGAAAAAGGACATTATCGTAAATTGGGATGTGGGTGTCACGATGACTCATGAAGGGATTGAGGGCTGGACTCTACAGCCCTATGGTTTTGGTCGTAGCCGCAATCACTGCATGGGGCCAAATATCCGCTATGATCAGGAAGCTACGCTCGTGGAGCTTCCCTGCGATCAGGGTGACGATGCCATTTGGATCACTTCCACGAGGCATACCTCAATCACCGAGTAGATACCTAGCCTATTGAGAGGATCCACATTTTAGGTCCAAGTTTACTGGCCGGTCCTCTCATTTTTTATTCGCTAGGCCCTTCCTGGGGGGGACAATGTCCATATCTTTATAGATATCTTCTCTTATCCCTTCCCTTGTGCTTTGTATCTTGAAGATGGACATGTACAGTGGGTGCTCTGAGACACATGATCATGTTTGGACAACTTCCTTCAAAGACTTAATGTGTATCGGTCAGGGCAGTGACGATAAACTCTATGATACTCTTGATGTCATTGCCAAAGTTTGACATGCTTCCGCCTTTACACAGTTGTTGCATGGACTAATGTCCTACCGTCTATACACTATAAGACATAATGAGTGATGTGTTGACAGGGCAAAGCCCAACGCGATCGAAATTTACATGCTGTAGTAAAGTGTGAGGGACTCGGCAAAAACCTTTGAGAATGATTGTTTTGAAACCGCGCACGGAATCTACTTGGATGGCAGGCCGTATAGATATTGAACAGCGCATGAAACCAGGACCCAAGCGAGATATTGACGTTTTGGCTGGTCATCCAGCGTGCGTGTGGAGGGTGTGTGCATAGGGGGTCTTTTTGGTGTATGTGGGGAAGGGGGGAGAGAATAAAGGACTCAGCCGATCCAGATCATTATGCTCCCCATACGCTTCATCTTCCGTAAAGGTATTGACTTCTTCTCTTTGAACGTGTATCGTCTCCATTTACCCTCGTTGGACTTCTGCCTAGTCACAATACTGGCAATGTGTTCAATTCTTTTGGGATAATCATAGCCATGAAAGTGAACGGCCTTGCACTGGCTACACTTGGCAGAAGGCAAAGGGTACAGCGTCAGGGGTTGAGTGAGAAAAAGTCGTAGGCTTATTAATAAGAGCCAGAATAATGCTCGAGTCCTTTGAAGAACCAAAATACGGACCGGTTGAATCCATCCGGTGAGTCAGAGGCCTCAGAGCATTTTCCAGATACATATACCCCATCTTACTCTTTCTTTTCCATCATAGACACGCCCGAGTTGGATGTATCAGCATCAGATCTCATCATTTTCTATGTATGGATGGATCATTTACACGCAAATGATGGCGCTACTGTCGTCCTTGCAGGTAAAGGAGTTGGGGCATTGGACGGGAACATCACCCTCGGGGCCGCAGACAAAGTAGGTAGAACCGATATCACAGTGCTTGGCGCCAAGAGTGGAGCAATCCTGGAGGCTCTTGCGATCCTTTGGCTGGGACAGGTCCTTGGGGGTAGTAACATTAAAGGAGATGACATTGGTGGCGGTAGCAACCGATCCATCGATCTGATAGTTGAGCGTCCCATCCTCGGGGGCGGAGTCATTCACCACTTCGCCTCCCTCGCTGGTCTTGGTGATGCGCTGAGCAAGGAGTCCAGGAACATACTTGGAGGCTGCAGCAGTGTTCCACTCATCAATGATGGGGTGTCCAAGGATATTGACGATAAGGAGATCCTTACCGGTCAGGGTGCCCTGGGAGGAGCCCTCGATCTTGACATCGGCGCAATTGGTGTAGTACTCACGGTTTCCAGTGGCGTTGATCCAGGACCAATGGAAGACCGCGTGGGAGGAGGCAGGGGCATCAATAGGGATGGTAACAGGGAAGATACGGTTTGAATCCCGAAGGGGACTCGAGTCAGTGGTGTTGATGACAATCCAGTTCTTATGGTCATAGGTGAGAGAGAATTGGAAGTAGCCTCCATCATGGGTAGTGACACCCTCGATTTCCACTTGAAGAACCTCACCAGCCTTGATGGTCTGGACAGGGGCACGGGCATGCTTGCCTTGGCAAATGTCATTACCAGGGCTTGTGATACTGTAGTCAATCTCATTAAAGGGGATTCCAGGCAAGCTGACATGACCACGGGGGATCGGGTTGATGATGTTCATGTGAGCCAAGACCGAGGATCCCATGGCTAGGGCCGAGAGGAGGGCTAGAGCGACTTGCATAGTGGAATGGAGGATCAAGGACGGGTAGAATGGGTAAGTAAGTAGATGGGTAGGTAATTTTAGGTAAGTGGAGGGGTAGAGACAGGTACTGGGGAGGCTTGGGTGATGGGGAAAAAGAGAGAGGTTGATAAGAGAGGTGATGCAAGATCTGGACCTTTTTATATCTGACCGTGATCATACTTCTACTCGAAAGGAAGTATGGGCTCTCATATCAACGGGTACTGAATGAAGAAGGGCGGGAGTAGTTCATCCAAGATCCATTCTTGCTCCCTGGCTTTTCGAAAACGGAAAGGGCGCCCGTAGGAAAATCATATCCGGCATTTGTCATCTGAAGTGCAGGACCCTTTCCTTCAAGGGACGGGTGTTTTCTTCCTTCCGGGAACACAAGAACTATTCCTCAAGGAAGAAAGGTCCAGGAGAGAGTATCTCCCTCGTCCTATCTAGCAGCATTTACTTTACCGAATGATTAGCATATAGGGTCTTCTTGCATGACTGGCGCTATTAATTGCCCAGCTCAGGCGCGCCTTTGCTCAACTGGTACCGAACCATTGATAACTTGCTTTCCGAGTCCCTGACCATTGATAATTCACTCATGCGCTCATCAGTAGACGACACGGAATGGGGCCCTGACTTATCTGATGTTGGAAGTGGAGGGGCAGAGGAGGCTTTGCTTGAGGCAGACCGGGGTTTCTGAAGGGGTTTTAAACCCTGGTGAATGGTGTGCACACGGGAAGGGTCGTGAGGAGCTGCCCTGTGAGGAAAATGTGGAGCTTTTAAGAACTGTTCAAGTGGCCGTCCATTGGACCCTCCAATTCAGCGGAGATTCGGCCTAGGAGTGCATAAGAGGTGCGAGTTGAGAATGCCCTATTCCACCAGATCTGCCCCACCAAAGATCTAGTCGTCCGCATTAGATCTACCCATTGTTTGTCTCGTTGTGCGCTCCTACTGGTAGTGCTAGTGATGGCCATCTTCCTTGAGATGGAAAGGAAAAGGAGGGATTTGTCGTGATGAGACGATCTGCTTATCCAAGGTGACAGCATGGCACATGGAAGAACTTTGGGGCTGCTCAAGGACGGTGGGAAAGAAGGGGGCAAGGCTTCAATAGAGATCCCCATGACCCTGATCAGGCACTGGTTTAGAAGGGAAGGAGTGTGGAGCGATTTGTACTACTGGCCATCGGGAAACTGAAGCGACAGGAACGGGAGCCAGTACACTTTGTATCGTCCCACCTCACATTCCAAATGGATCTCCTGGATGACTGGATGGGAGATCTGGAGGGAGACTGATGGAACATACAAGAATAGGAGTAATTATTGCTCGGTGGGAGCCCTATGGGACGTCTATGTAAAGAAGAGCATATTGGGATGACAGGGGCGCTAGTGAAGGATAGTGCCGCTGCGGCAAGGAGATGAACTAATGGGTAGGGCATCGGACGATGGTCTATGAAGAGAGTTGGCCTGTAAATCAAGGAAAAGAGTGTCAGGTGGAGATGCAAATGACTGCTGCTACCTCTCAAAGGAAGTAGGATAAGGGGAGGACTGCTCAAATTGAGAGATACCATATATTATCAAGGCTGATGCCTACGATGAATGAATGGGGAAGGGAAGGCTGGAGCTGGATTGATCATTCAGTCGACGTAATCCTTTCAGATTGAATGAAAGGATGGACATGCTACTAATTCTTATAGGTAAAAAATTCGACTTGATTATATTAATCTGTTTATAATTCGGTTGATGGCGTCAATGATGGTGCTCTTTCTCAAAATTAGAATAAGCATTGAATACCCATAGGAAGTGATTATTTTGTGTATATAATGATCTCAAGGATTATTAAACTTATTAAATATATTGTCTTTCAGCGAATACTTGTTTATAAAACCGTTCTTTGTCATTTTGGTAAAGGCTATTAGATCCTTAATAATGGCATTACACGTCAGTAGCCATGATCGGGAAGGTGTGCAATATTCGATGCGGTTATCTGGCACGTCTCTTGTAAATATTTTGATAAGTAACAAAGAACTATCATCACCAGATCCACCCGGAGGATTGCATGGGCGTGCTTTAGATTGCCACTCACAAGGAAACTCTCGATCGTTCGAGGTGTACCATCGTTGTCCTCTAATACATTTTGCCCCTGCATAGTTCTTCTTGTCCCTGTCATGGCCTTCGCTCTCTTCTCCTTTGATCTCCGTTTTTTTTGATCTCGTTCTATCTCTCCCATACCTTCCCGAGATTACATCTAGGCCATAAATCCTTCTCATGCGTGGTACTCATCAGCCAGGAATGTAACCTCTTTAATACTAGTCTAGACATGATCTCGAGTTGAGTTCATTGCACCCCTTCGTCATTTCTGGAGCCTTTGAGCATCTCCATTGCCTCCATCTCCCAGGATGTGTGGATTTCTCGACTCAAGAGCTTCGTGACCATCCCTGGAATGTTTTTCAATGAACTCCTGATGGATAATCAATGGTCAATTTGTGGTTCGTGGGATTGTCCAAAATGAGATGGGCGCTATTTTAGAGGAGGGTGTCGGTACTTGATTCCTTACCTTGGGATTCTTTCCATATAATACCCTCCGAGGATTCTGGTACCACGCATGCTGGCCAATGAGGCGGGTATTGTGTTTAGATACCTTTAGCACATACCCCACTAGGGAAAATAAAATGGTTTCGACAACAGAGCTCACTTTTTACATATATCTTATTGGCTTGAATGTACCCCTGCTGGACCTCTTCTCACTACCGGCATCATCATAGGAGTTACGTAAGCAAAAAGGAAAAAGACTGTGTGTTTGAACGGTTCTGTATCTTATAGAGATGGGTTTGAATCTTTTCCTCATACGGCAATATTTTTTTCAACACCAATTTTACATATTGAACCGACTATACAATGTGCTTTCGGTCAATTGACATTACGCTGTTTATTACTACTAGTACTACTACTTTCGGTCAATTGAACTCATTTGGCTGACCCCGGACTTTTTTGTGAGCCGCTACAATGATGTCAAGTTGATAGGGTATCACCTGGTCTGCCCACATCTACCTCCTAGAGCGATAGTAGTGGTATTGTCTCCAAGCAGGAGAGCATGGAGGGGTAAATAATCAATCGTGGGCACATCATCTCCATTGTGAGAGGATGCCCACCGTCACCTTTCAGACCTGGAACATGAAATGCAAACCTTCGAGGACCCAGGAGATGAGCTGTTCTTTCAGGGGGAGGCAAGGATATATACCATGCAAGATGACCTAGCCATCCATGATCCATATGAGAGAGTATGGAGGATAATTCTTAAACCTCATCGTTTGATACTGATCTTGTCCGTCAATTTTGGTCTAATAATAACCATAGATCAGGAACAACGATATCGTATACAATCTTCGGATCCCTTGTGAGGTTTAGGAGTCAAGGTTGGTTGGCAGGCAAAAGGGAGACTTGGTCCTGCCTCTGGTAATGCTTGGTCCCTCTTCCTTTAACCACGCCCTTCCCCTGCCTCAATCCCCCCTTGACCCGAGGTTCCTTCCTCCTTTCCCTTTCCCTCTCCATCTCACTTATTCAAAGATACTCGATCCTTCCTCTGATATGGCCTCCGGCGATTCTAGAACCCTTGGAGAACGCTTGTCCTTTCTCTCACGAGCCAACTCGGCCCCACCTGACACCGCCGAACCAACGGAAGAAGGGGGTATTGGTTCATGGTTCTCAGGGGTCAGCCGAAGGATTGGTGGGTACACACCCTTTGGTGCTGAAGACGAAGATGAGTCCTTTTTCGGTCTGACCTACACCCAGGTAGATGCTTTTAGAGAGAGAGTAATAGGGAGGAAGGTTTCGTACGGGCACTTACCTTCTACACCCATGTAGAGGTTTATTGGATTCATCATCTGCTCCCTTCTCGGAGCATTTTGCCTCTTTCTGGTCAGTGGAGAGATGTCGAGGCGTTGGAACAGGGTTTATTCATTTTAGACCGCCGTAACACTCGCCATCCCCCCGTCGATCTCCTCTCATCCCTTTTCGATCTCCTATAGTCCTTCTTCACCTTGCCCATGCTCATCATCAGACCTCAAAAATTCGCTCTTTCCTTTACCCTTGGGAGTCTTCTCGTGATGATTAGGTAAAGGTGGGCTGGTAAGATGAGTTGGTATTTGTACTATTTTCTAAATGCCCCCTCTCCATTCCTTTAGCTTTGCCCTTCTCCGTGGTCCAGCGGCGCATACTCGACATCTCATCTCTAAGGAAAGGCTCCTTTTTACCACAATTTATTTCTCTTCTATGGGGCTCACTCTTTTCTTTACCCTTGCTGTAAGTATCTGGGCCGATGAAGGATCATGGAGTCTTTACTGAGCCTATCTTCCTTTGTAGAAAAAGGGCTATATCCTTACCTTGTTGGCTAGCCTAGTTCAGTTGATAGCGTTGATCTGGTAGGTGCAATGGTGCTCATTGATTGGACCGCTTTTCCCGCACTTATCTCCCTTCCTTTAGGTACTTTATGTCATATGTGCCCGGAGGTACAACTGGGTTCTCCTATGGGAGCCGTGCCATTGGAAGGTCCTTCTCCACCATTCTCCCCATTTAGCTGGGGCACAGTTGAAAGGGCCTCTCTGGGAATCAAGGGGGATGATGATAGACCGAGGAGAAGATGGTGGTGATGCGGTCTTATCCAGTACTCACCATGATGATCTCATACATACCCGAGGCGTTGTATCATCTGATTGACTCGCATGAGAGAGGTTTTAATGGATGTAAATGACACGCTATTATTAATGGTGCACTAAAAAGAGCCAAGCGAGCAAATGACACCAGCTTACATATCCCTCGTCTTGCAAAGCCGCAACGGTGAACTAAGGTATAGATTGGGAAGGAGCCCTCATGTAGCAGGCTCATGAGATGACATGCAGATGGAGGTGACACTTTTCCATGATCGTACGATGTCACACCCGTTGTCCCCTTTTTAGGCTCTGTTCACGAACTTCACCATGAAGGCTCTGTGTCCCCTTCTCTCGGGATGGATCCTCCCATCAGATCATGGAATCCCGCCTCCCACACCTACCTCCACATCCTGCTTCTTTTCCCCTCACACCACATCCACATCAAGTCGGAGATGGCACGGCAGGATCGGAGACGACACAGTAGGTACACTTCGATGGTCGTAAAGTCCGACTGGGACGGCCTGCATACGCGCCAACTCCGCTCTCAAGACCATCAGACCTTTATATGTTATTTCTGGCCTGTGCTATCGGCTGCAGATGAGGGAATGGGTATGTCTTGACCCTGGATCCGCATCCCCCTCCCTCCTTTTGCATCCACCCACCCACCCACTCAACCGGACAGAACTAACCTCCACGTCATGCATCCCACCCCTTCTGGACGTCCTTGTGCACTCCTCCATTCCCAGGGAGTGCAGGAAGCCTTACCTCTACTCCCCCCCCCCCCCCCCCCCCCCCCCCCCCCCCCCCCCCCCCCCCCCCCCCCCC
>KZ987968.1:0-12479 GCA_003614145.1 Piptocephalis cylindrospora
GTGGGGGGAACCCACAATAATGGGTCAATCACCGACATAAGGAATGTCATGGCGGGGACAGGTGTGTGGGAGAAAGAGTAGGCATCCGAGAGTGGATGGACAAAAGGGTAGGGAGTGGGGGGAGGGAAGGATGAACCCAAGCTGGGAAGAGAGGGTCTTTGATTCTCTCTTCTCATACCATCCATCTGTTAAGTTCCATCTCCCTGATCCATTCCATTCCATTCATTTTTTTTCTTGCAAAATTGGCATATATTTTGAATTAGAGCCCATACAGCGTGGGTGGAACCCACATAAGAGATCATTGAGAAGAGAGGAATGGAAAACAGGGGGGGAGGTTTTGCCTATGAGGGGCTACTGCCATCATCATCACCTTCATCACCGCCATCACCGCCATCACCACCATCACCTTTTAAAACTGCTGCCGCCGTGTGGACTTCTTGTAAGATGGGCGCCAATAGAGCGTCATTAAATACTACTCTATGGCGCCCTTCTACATCGCCCGTCTCCTCAACATGAAACCATCGGCACAATGCATTTCCCCAATTCCTCTTAAAGTAGGAAGGACGTTTTATCCTAGATGAGTGTCTTAGATCCGTTTGGATCCGTGACTTTACCTCACTTAGCCATCGTCCAAAGAGAACCATCGCTGGAGAGATTTCCCCATCAAAATTTAAATTCATTGGTGATTAACCTGTCTTCATTAAGAGCAGCATAATAATTTCATTGAAAATCACAAGAAATATAGCGTTGGTGGTTTAGTGGTATAATTACCGCCTGCCACGCGGTAGACCGGGGTTCGATTCCCCGCCAACGCAGGTTTTTGCTTTCAAGCTACTTTTTTATACCTTTTATATCAAGGTCCTAAAAATTCAGAATAAAAAGACGAGCGACACCTGCAGGATTCGAACCTGCGCGTCCAAAGGACAATGGCTTAGCAGGCCACCGCGTTAACCACTCCGCCAAAGTGTCTTTAATTCTAACGAAAAATACATCTAGTGATTACAACACAATAAGATAACCTGAAAGGGTGAGGTTGGACTACCCACTTTCTTTTATGGATATGGCCTCAGTTACCTTATTGAAATGACCTCTATCTTCTGTTCTTCCTTTGATCGGAAAAACCTGACAGGCGCCTTCAACTATTCTCTTTTGTGCTGACATTGTACTTTTCGAATGAAAATTAGAGCATTTTTCGACCCCTTTTACATAATTCCAACTGAACCCCGAGATCTTCCGGGTGGATAGGATGATTCGTATGGGTGCATGTGTGTGTATGTGTGTGGCCACACACATACACACCATAACTTGAAAGGATTCCGGATAATCCTAGTAGGTGCGCGCCTCCGTACGACTGGCTCTGTCCCCCCTCTCTTCCGGTTTTCCCTTCTCTCTCTTCCACCCGCCTCTCTCTCGCTTCCCTCCTGGGTTTGACGTGCACTCTCTTTTCCCCTTCCTTCCTCCTCTCCTTCTTCCCGGTTCCCACTGTTAGGTAGGTTATCTTTGGGCGGTCTTTATTATCGTCCTTTCTTCCTTTCCCTCGGAGACCGTTCGACTGTCTCCAGCCATGTTGACTCCTTTTGGCTTCTCCACTCACCTCTTCCTATTTGGATATTAGTCTGACAAAGGACCCTTGGTCATGTTGCCTCTTGCCCGTTCCTCCGCCCTCCTTTCCGGACGGTTGGTTGCCCGTCAGGCCTTTCCCCAGGTAGGATGGAGGGTGGGGGTCTATTTTTGCTTGAAGGCTCCTGTCGTCTCCATACTGATGCTTTCATTGTCTTCATCGTGTAGGTCCGCTCAGCTTCCACTGCCACGGTCAAACAGGTGAAAAAATTTCGTGCTTTCTTTATATATTTTCCCTTTAAGTATCCTCATTTTCCTTCCCTTCTCCCTGCTCATTTATAGGCATCCTCCAATGCCAAATACACCACTCTCGCTGGTCTCGGCCTAGGAATGACGGCGACCTACGCTTACCTTCAGAAACAGAGTGCTCAGGCCCACACAGAGACTGGCGAGACGGGTCTACACGCGCCTCACCTCCCCTGGGAGCACCATAGCCCCTTCAAGACCTTTGATCATGCGGCCATCCGTCGTGGATATCAAGTGTACAAGGAGGTGTGTGCGGCGTGCCACTCGATGGACCGGATTGCCTTCCGGAACCTAATTGGGGTATCCCATACTTCGGACGAGGCTAAGAGCCAGGCCGAGGAGTTTGAGTACCAGGATGGACCCAATGACGAAGGAGAGATGTTCCAGAGGCCTGGAAAGCCCGCTGACTACTTTCCCAGGCCCTATGCCAATGACGAAGCTGCTCGTGCTGCCAATGGAGGATCCCTTCCTCCGGATCTTTCTCTGATGGTCAAAGCCCGTCACGGAGGAGAGGACTACGTATTTGCCCTCCTCACTGGGTACGAGGATCCTCCGGCTGGTGTTGAGATTCGCGATGGTCTCAACTACAACCCGTACTTCCCTGGTGGGTCCATTTCCATGGCACGTACCCTCTTTGATGGAGTGGTGGAGTATGAAGATGGAACACCGGCTACGACAATTCAGATGGCCAAGGATGTCACGACGTTCCTTGCTTGGGCCGCCGAGCCTGAGCATGATGATCGTAAGCGACTCGGCCTTAAGGCTGTGATCATTCTTTCCGCGCTTACTGCCTTGTCGGTTTGGCTCAAGCGATTCAAGTGGGCTGCCCTCAAGAACCGCAAGTTCCGCTTCATTCCCCCCACCAAATAAGGCTAGGGAGTTTAGATGTGGATGCGAGTCTCTTTGATGAGGATATGGTGCAGTGGAGGCGTTTCGTAGAGTAAGGCCCAAGTAGACTGGTGGGATCCAGCTAGGAGAGAGATTGGTGGTTTTGATAGTGAAAAGAAGTGATGGGGGGTAGGCAACGGTGGCAATGGATGTGAGATTCCTATTTTTCCGAGGCTATTCTTTTTGATCCACTGTTTAAATGGATAAGGGCGCGCATTTAGAAGCCTTTACCAACAAAATCGTGACGTGCAAGGGTTTGTCGGATACTACCGTTATTAGACGACCCATAGGATTACGAGCCCATTTGGCTTGGTTGATCCTTTTGTCACTCGATCATCCTTCTTGATGTTATCGCCTTGTCCACGATACCTATTGGATGTGCAAAATGGGCTATTTATGGCACTCTGGCAGCTAATGTCGACTTACATTGTAGTAACTAGAAGCGAAGGGCATTTTAATAAGCGAAAACACTCACTTCAATTGCTCTTCACTCCATTTCCTCGCTCCGCCTCGGGCATGGTCACTGACACCAAACAGTTGAGCTACTTTATGCCTCAAGGCCTTAAACCTTTCTTTTTCCTGCTTCTTCCATCCACAGAGCTCGACTTTCTCCCCTTCTGTTCCGTTCTATCCCGTTTTAAACGCAGTACGATACCAAATCTTCTTTCCCTAGACACCACCGGCCGTGTACCCTTTCCCCTTAAATCAGCTCGCCTCTCTCCCAGTTTGTTGAGGTAGCCTCGGTGGACCATGGCACCGTTACGTTTTAGCGTTTCGACCTGGCCTTTATTTTGCTCACTATGCGTGCCTCGGCCCACGCCTCTCCTTAGATCGCCTTTCCTTTTCTGGAGCCCCCGGCCAGGGAAAGAAATGGGATTGGTAGTGAGCATCCTGACTCCCTCTCGTGCATCGTACTCGTCGTTCTTCCCGAAGAGGACCGTGTCGCGTACCACCCAGACCCTTCGCCGGAAGCGACGTGCCTCTGCCCCGGATGCCCCCGCGAAGAGTGTTTTGTCATCTCCCTCCCAGTCCGATGGTGCAAGCGAAGGCCCTGCCTCCCATGACATCTCCACTGTCCTGGATCATCTTCAGCTGACAGCCGAGCGTATTGCGCGACTTTACCCTTCGTCGGCGCGTCGTCTGCCTGCCCCCGACCAATTAGCTCGAAGCCTCGCTATTTCCTCCCCACCCACGGAAACTGTGTCCTTTTTTATTCTCCAAATCCGAGCCCTGACCCCGCACACACCCCCAGAGCATGCGCGATCCTTGATGCTGTCCTTGCTACGACTGAGCCCATACGGACCGCATCGGGAGCTTCTTGAACGGGGCTGGGTCCGGCTGACGCGAATGGGATTCCCGCATCTGGCATCTGTTCTTCGTAACCATATGGCCCAGATACCCGGGAGGACGCGGGGCCCCAACGCCAATCCAATTGTGCGCCTGACTGAGCGACGTAGCAAGCTTAACCAAATCTTCTCCGGTCATCTCTCCACCACGGCCATCAACAAGGTGTACAATGAGGCCCTGACCTCACGTCCGGCGCAAGCGATTAGTATGATGGAACGAACAGATTTTTTGGCCATGCACGCCCGTGGAGGTCGTGTGGATGAGGCCTTGCGGGTCTTTCGGGACATGCGCAATGAGGGTATGCAGCCCTCGGAGGTGACTTGGACGGCGTTATTGTATGCGTACGCCCGAGCCTGGGATCTCGAAGGTCTCTGGGCCATGTACTCTCGGTTCCGGGCCACGAAACTTCCGCACACCCCGGTGACCCTGGCCGTGCTGATGCGGGCCTATGCTCGTGACGGTAATCTGCCCTTAGTCCTCTTCTTCGCCCGAATGCGGCGGCAATTGGCGCTAAGTCCGGCATGGCCTGGCATGGAGGAGGATGCGTTAGTAGAGGCAGCAGCTCGACGGGGCGATGTGGTTCGGGCCATCCGATACCATAGACAAGCCCTTACCGCCCACCACTTTCCGGGGCCGGAAACGAGAAAAGCCTTTCTCCGGTGCTTGGATCTAACATCGCGTCGGCCACGCACTGGGAAGATTGGACGGAGACAGCAGAGATGGCGGGGCATGTTCACGTCGGATGGCCGAGGGGAGCAGGTGGTGGACATGGGTCGCACTCTTCGGGAGATCTACATGGCTTGGGAAAGTCATGGACTTCTACAGAGCCCACATACGGCGGCATCTTTTTGCGCCCGGTTTTGCCGGTCCGGGGATATTGTCATGGCCAACCGGGCCTTTGGGGCTGTACCCAAGCCTACACGACAGGCGCAGACTTCCATGCTTCGGCTGTATGCCCGGGCCAAGGATTGGGCCGGAGCTCGATGGGTGGCTGGTCAAGTCATGGCGTCGGAACCCCCCATGGTCCCGGATATCCCCTTTTTCGCGGCCTTGACTCATGTAGCCGCTTCAGCCTGGAACCCTCGGGGTATCCGATGGTGCCTAGATACTTCGGCCTTCATCCTGGGCCCAGATGTCTCGCAGCAGCGGGCCCTAGCTACAGCCCTTTGGGGAGCTGGACGGAGGGGACATGTGGCTGGGGCGGTTGGATACTGGAGGGCGTCATTATCCTCCCTATCCTCAGGCCCTACTCCCTTCATGATTGTTTGGCTGTGGATGGCGTACGCCCGGGCAAATCCTCAACACTGGGCCGGGGCCATGTCGGTGGGTAGGTCATGGGAGGAGCGGCATCGAGCATGGTGGCGAGATGATCTGAAAGGAGCCCTAGGCCCGGCAGCTACGGAGGCTCTGGACGAAGCGGTGAATTTTGGAGTGTATGGAGAGTTGGAGACTTGGGCTCACTCCCCCGAAGGGCGCATGGTTTTGGGGCTTAGGGAGGGCGCTCTAGGAGTATCTCCGGCCACCAAGCTGCTTCGTAGCCTTCATGCCAGGACCCTGAGGGTGGATGTAGATACAAGTTGTTCGTACGTGGATGTGCCCCTCACCGAGCAGGATCTTAAGAGAATTACAAACCCTATGGGCCCCGGAACCCGATATGATAATGAACGGGATTGGCCGATCATGCCTCTCCCCACACCTCTGGAGCTATGGAGGACTATGCTATCCTTGAAGGTGCCGCTCAACACTAATACGTGCAATCTAGCCCTCACTGTAATGGCTCGATGGGGAAGTGCGATGGGGATGTATGAGGTGAACAGCTGGATAAGGAATGTGGGTGGCTATCCAATCCGGAGAGCTCTACGCCAACGAGTCGATGAGGAGCAGTCCCTCGGTCTTGGGATATTCGAGCCTTGAGAAAGGAGAGATGTACTTGTAGAGAATAGAAAGGCTGATTCGATGTATTTCCTAAGCGCCTGTCACGCATCTCCTGGTGTTGTCACATTGCCAGATCACACCGCATTCCTTCCTTTCTTGATCATTTCGTACATTTGGATTTTACTAATGGGAAGAGTATATACTCATGACGTGTTGTCATTATACGCGTTGTTCTCACAATCCTTTAGATCCCGTGCATTGATCTTATATAATAAAGTGATAAAGGGCCTTTCCGCTCGCTCGTCGCTGGGATCCCGAGGAGGCAAGTGCATCTCCGTCTTCCCTGCATCTGGGAGAGCTGCTCGATAAACGTCTAGGCTTTGCTCATCCGACCTACCTTCCACATCCACTGTCCACATTGTACACACACGCACAACACTGTAAGATAGACCTTCCCATCCACCAGCAGGGATCGTCGCTGCCTCTCTTTGGGGACGAGGCAGAATGTACGCAGCCTAGAGTATGCACAAGATGCCCTTTCCTTTATAAGCAGGGGCAGGGAGTTGGGCTCCTTATTTACGCACGTCAACCCCTTCATACTTTCCTTTCCTCTCCCTCTCTTCTCTTTCTCTCGGTCTCTACCAGCATTTCTGTCTCTCTACCTACGTTGCTTTCCTTCTACCAATGACATCTCCAGGTGCCTCCCCATGGTTAGACCCTACCCGAGATGCTTTCCCAGGATCTGGGGGCCCATCCGCTTCATTTCCTTCTTCAGTTTTTGCCTCTACTGCCGGTTCAGCTCTTCCAGAGGCTAATGTCTACTGCTGTGCCGTGGATCGGGCATTACATAATCCTTCCACACCCCTATCTCTGGTCTCGGCCGCCATGGTTGGGGGTAATAGTGGAAGTGGTGGTGGCATTAGCTCGTATCTTTCCCGATCATCGGCCTCTCGATCCACCACGTCTCCCCCAAGTCATCCCACACCCTCCTTGCCTTCAGCCCAGTCTTCATCCTCCACATCGACTGGTCATCCCTCGAATGGCCATTCTCTGGCCCCTCCATCCTCGATTTCCTCATCCCAGATGCACCACTCCCTTCTGCTTTCCTCTACCATCTCCCTTCCCCCTCAGGGCTCCACATCTGCCCCGCCTCACCATGCCTCCCATTCACGCTCCTCCTCTTCCTCCTCCCCCTCTTCGAGCTCCGCTGCTGCCTCCTCAGCCCCTCATATTGAGTACACTATACGGTACGGGAACACCACTCTGACTCGGAGGTACTCGGAATTTGCGGCTCTTCGAGAGGCCCTGGTCCGTCTTCACCCTGCTTGCATTGTCCCTCCGGTCCCGGAGAAGCATACCCTGGTGGAAATGGCTGAGGTTCGGGCCCGTGGTCGGGAGGACTGGATGCTCGTGGAGAGACGTAAGCGTCAATTGAGCACTTTTCTCCGCCGACTTGCCCGTCATCCCATCCTCGCTACTGAGCATGTCCTTCATCGTTTCCTTGAGCCTGATGTTCTTTGGGTAAGATATAATCCATATCCTAGGCGAATTTGCGTTTGTATTTATAGGGCGATCACCTGAACTTCCCCCCTTCCCCCTCCCCCCTTCCTCCTTATAGACAACAATTATCAGCGAGGAGCCTCTCGCATCTCTGCCCCGACTTTCCGGGAGTCAGAGGATCTCTTTAGTCCCTCATGGACAGGGATTATTAGCCCCTCCCCTTCCTGCCATTGCCGGGACACCACAGCCTAAGCACCCAGACCCCAGGTTTCGGGGGGCTGAGGAAGAGGCTGAGCGTTTTCACAAGGCCTTGCGTGATTCGGTCGAAGCTCCACATCGTCGGGTCTCCCGGAAGCTTGGGGACATGGCTCAGACGAATGCTGAGCTAGGTGCCATTTACAATGGGTTTTCCCTCTCCGAGGGGGCCGGAGCCGGATTGGCTCTGGAACGGGTGGGCCAAGCCGTGGATGCCTCCTTCATCAGTGGTCAATCCCTTACCACGGCCTTGGAGAGTGGGGTGGGAGAGGTGCTTGGGGAGTACGGGAGGTTCTGGGCTTCGGTTACCGAATCTCTCGGCTGGAGACGGAGTCGGCATGTACGTGTAGAGATGCTTGCTGCGGCTCTGGAGCGGAAGCGTGCTGTCTTAACAGAGCTGGAGGGTGGCAACCTTGGTGTGGTTCAAGTTCCTGGTAAAACTATTGGTGAGGAGGATAATGGGAATACTGGTAGTGGTGATGAAGAGGGAGAAGAAGAGGAGGAGGAAGAGGAGGAAGAAGAGGATGAAGAGGCGGGTGAGAATGAAGTAGAAGTCGAAGAAGATGGGACCAATGATACAGAGGAGAGGACCAGTAGGCCATATGGCATCACTCGTACCCCTTCATCCCCCGAATCGTCAACCTCGGCCTCTTTATCCCCTTCGCCCTCGCCCGTCGCTTTCGTTCCTCAAGGCGAGACTGACCTAGGTATTCAATCCATCACGGACTCGGCTGAAGTGAGTGATCTTAGTGAGGGCCATTCAGATGATTGGGGTGAGGCTAAGGCGGCCGTCACCGCAGGATCCTCTACTCCTCCCCCATCCTCGCGGACCAAAAAGCCTCCTGTTCCAACTCTCAGGCCCCCACCCCACTCCCATCCCCGGAGGAAAGGGACAGGAATCTTTGGTCGGCTGGCTGGGGTCTTCCAGGGGATGTTGGATGTGGATCCGGAGACCACTCGTCGGGACCATGTGGGGAAGACGAGAAATGAGATCATACTCCTAGAACGCGAGTTGGAGGATGCCTCCGACCAGCTTGACCGAGCCAATGCTGCCGTTCTCCAGGAGCTCGATCGATACCATCGACTCCGAGCCCGTGATCTTCGCCAGTGGATGCTAGCTTATAGCAAGATCCATGCTACTTGGTGCCACAAGGTAAGGCCATGACTGGTTGGGAGAAGCGATTTTGTCTGTGGACTTATCCTCTCTTCTCATAGAATCTAAAGATGTGGGAGGAGGCCAGGGAAGAGGTCGAAAGGGTAGAGTCGTTCCCCTAGACAAGATCATCTCTTTCTGTGTGTCGCGACTGTATGTAGAGAAGATACAAGCATGAGTCTAGTGGATAGGGAAAGGATGCTACGTGTACTGTGTGTGTGCGTGCGTGTGTGTGTATGTGCCAAAAAAAAAGAAAGACAAGTTGTTTCTTTATAATACCGACTTTATGACTTCTCACGCCATTAAAGTCGCTATGCACACACACACTATCTCTCTCCATCCATAAAGGCGTTATCCTCACCACATGTCATTCTATCATCATCGATCTAAACATACAGGCCGTTCCCTTATCCTACCTACCTCCCACCTTTACTGCCTCCTTCACTGTGCTATCCTCCTTGCCGCCACCACTGCCCACACCAAAGCCCCAGACGGGCTTGGATCCACGTCGCTTTCCCCCTTCCCCATACTCATCATCCCATTTCCGAAGGTCCACAAGGCTCGACATGCCGTCCGAACAACTGGGACCCACCTCCTGTAAAGCCCCCTCCACATGTCTCATTTCCACTACGCGCGGAGGGGAGGATGGAGCCGAATCCTGAGCGGAAGAGGAATTGCGAAGAGCCTCCAGATCTAATATTTCCTCTCGACTCAAGGCAGCTTGTCCGATTACCTGTTCCTGGACGGCTGAGAGGGCTGCTGTGACACACATATGCTTCAGATCCGAGCCTGAGTAGTGATCTGTCCGTTGGGCCAACCATTCGGTGGTCACGCCCTCACCCAAAATCTCGCCCTTGAGGTGTAGATCCAAAATTTTCTTTCTCTCCTCCAGACCTGGCAAATCCACTGGAAAAAATGAACAAAAAGTGAGCTTTTACTCTCTTTCCGTCATAGTGGAGCATTTCAGACTCTCCCACTTACCTAAAATCCGTCGAGGCATACGACGAAGAACGGCATCATCCAGATCAAAGGGCCTGTTGGTAGCGCCCATGACCACAACACCTTTGTTCGCCGACGCCAAACCATCCCATTCAAGCATGAATTGATTAATGATGGTCCGGGACCACTGAGCCTTTTCCCCAGAACGAGCAGCAAAAATGGCATCGACTTCATCTAGGAAAATAACGCATGGAGAGACCTTGCGGGCCAGAGAGAAGATGGCTCGGACCGTACTTTCTCCCTCTCCCACGTACTTTTGAAACACGTCACTACCTCGGACTTCAAGCACCGCTGATCCGGATTCCTTAGCGACGGCCCGGGCTAACATGGTCTTGCCTGTGCCAGGTGGGCCAAATAGAAGTACACCACCGATGTGGTGCTTGGCAAGAATGCCCGTGGCGAATAGGTCGGGTCGGAGAAGTGGGAGAGTGATAAGAGTTTGAAGGGTACGAAGGGTTCGGGGTCGGGTGCAGACATCAGCAAAGCGAGTTTCCAAGGTGTCAGGATTAACTAGGGCAGGCAGCAGCTTCTTTTCATACTGATCCCATTTCTTGACGGGCGATCTAGAGGAGGAAGAGGAGGAGGAGGAGGAGGAAGAGGAGGGAGAGGGGGTGAGGGGAGGGATACGGGACTCTACGGTATGAATGGCATCCCGAAGGTGCTTCGATCGGACAGTAGTGGGGACACCGGGAAGAGGGCCAGCCTCGGCTGACGCAATGCCCACAGCATGAAGGGCGATGCGTAGGGTTAGATGCTCGGACCAGGCTCCCATTTTCTCATAGGGAAGGGGAGAAGGGGGATGGTGTTCGGAAATAGAGGCATCTTGATCAAAGAAATGGGTATCTTGTCCAAGCAAAAGACCTTCATCTAGGGCTGGGGGATCTCCTAGGGATATAGTGGCGCCCGAGGCACGAACTAGATGAGCTAAATTCTTTCCGTTGCCATCCGCTAGTCGATCTTTCTCATAGGAGTCGATGAGAAGGGGAAGGACCTCCCGACCCTCTTGCCCTTCAACCTCTGGAGCAGGGATGTGGAGAGGGAGGGTGCGTTGGTCAAGGAGAAGGCGAGAGAGAGGAGGGAAGGTTCGACGAAGATGGGTATGAAACGCCGCTGGGTCCTGGAACGGGGATTGATGTCCCAGGTGTGTAGGGTTCAGGGCTAGGACTAGAGCACACGGAGTCCCTCGATCCTTTTGAATGCGGGTAGCCTCGAGCAAAGACCGAAGAACCTGGGCCCCTCCAGTGGTGGAAAGGAGAAGGGTGGCATCCCGGATGAGGAGGATACGGGGGGAGTTCTGGGCCTGGGAGGACCATAAGGAGGTTAAATGATTAGAGAGGGCATCTCCAGGGAAGGAAGAGGGGGTGGAGATGTCATTGAACCGGTCCTCGGCCTCTAGATCCGTAGGAAAAGAGGTAGACCCCTCAGAAAGATGGATTTTCCCTCGGGAAAAGAATGAGTCTCCAGGAACAATCTTCATCATCATGTGCGATTTGAGGTTCTTGAGGAATCCTTCTTCTTCGGGGCCTTCGTCGCCATCCGATGCATCATCCTCATCATCATCTTCGTCGTCATCTTCCTCCTCGTCATTATCCTCATCTAGAGCGGGGGGCCGATTTAGCGAAGAAGGATGGGGGTGTTTGTGGCCGGGGATTTGAGGCTGCTTCTCTTCCTGGGATGGAGAATTCCCACCCCCGTCCAAATCTCCGGGGGAAGGGGTCATTAGGGCTGCCTTGACCGACGGGGCAGGGGGAAAAAGAGGCCAAGGAGAGGCCTGTTGATGGGAAGGAAGGAAGGGGGAGCAGAGGTCACGGAGGTCATGGGCGTCAAGGGTGGTGATGGAGGCATTGAGATGGGCTGCGGCTCTGGACACAACCGAGTGAATCCAGCCCCCCGAGCCCCGAATATGGCAATGGAGTGAGAGAGCCTTAGTAGGGGATGTGCCGAGGGAGGACGTCTTGGAGGAGTAGGTGGGGGAGGATGGGAGGGCGCATGCTCGTAGGAGACGGACCAGCTCAACCGTGACATCCACTGGTGGTTGTCCATATACCAGAGATGATTTTGGGGTATTTGGGGTCAGTACATAAGATTGATCCGTAGTCGGGGCCGTAGTCCTGGAAGAAAGGTAGGTAGTAGACTGTACCATGGCTTTGAATTGGGCAGGGCCCGTGGGTGGAGATGTGTCCTCCAAGGAGGAAGGATGAAGGCTTCTCCTTGCTCGTCGAGTCCTCTCTGCATATCCTATTCGAGGGCCCTGAGCCCTGGGTGGATTGGGGGTCTCTGGGCTAGAAGCGTCTGGATCTGGGGCTGGGGATGCCCCTGCAGTGTAGGCTCGCCTTGCGCCCCGGGCCAAGGGGATATGATCGAGCTGGAGCATGCGTGGGTGGAGTCGGTTCGCGGAGCTCCGTGCCCGAGTCCATCCGACGCGAAGCATGTCGACGGAAGATGATGGTCAAGGGTGGGATCGATCTATCCGAGCTAGGATGTAGGGGGGGGGGGGGGGGGGGGGGGGGGGAAAGGGGGGGGGGGGGGGGGGGGGGGGGGAGGGGGGGGAGACCAGGGTACCTAGTATGATTGGTGAGTGGTGGTGTCGGGGGCT
>KZ987969.1:0-12460 GCA_003614145.1 Piptocephalis cylindrospora
TGTCAATCCATCCAACATGCGTCTCACCACCCGTACTCTGACCACCCTTGTCCTCGTCGGTATCTGCCTGACTGCCTTTACCGTTGGTTCCCCTGTACCAGCTGAAGGGGATGCCTCCACAGGGGACGAAGGAGGCAATGGAGGGTCTAAAGAGTCTGATGAGGAAATCCTTGAATGGGCGAGGAATAAAAAGCGTCATGAGGATGAGTCCAACGAACGGGAGAAATGCAGAACCACTCCCTACTGCACTCCAGGCATGCAATATTAATGGAATACTCCCCATGATGAATGGTGCGCGGCAGCCTCACTTCATCCTGGGTATATCCCACCAATCCATGATGTGGTATCCAAGGGTATGCGAGATGTTGTTCTGCATGGCTATCCTCGTACTGAAAGCTAGTCTACATGGTCCATCTCATGTACCCAGCTTTCAGATTCCTTTCCGGATGAAATACAATGCTTTCTTGATCTTCCCTCCAGCTTTTACCTCACTCGAGTTCGTGCAATGAAAATGTCTACTGAGATGCCAAGAGCAAAAAGCAACGTGTTATTGAGCAATAGTGAGGATGATCATCGTTAACGTTTTTCCGGAAAAATATACTCCTGATAAGTCAGATCAGCCTTGGATCCATTCATAGGCTCCACGCATTCACACCGTTCTAGCCTTAGTCTTCAGAATGATATCCAGAAGGTGGCTCTTGACGGAAACTGACTACAACAATGAGAACCATTTACTAGCATTAGGCTCGGATACTGAGTGGCTCTTGATGAGAACCTGGTATTCACAGCTAGCCTTCTCGATCCTCCAAGGAGATATATAGCCTGACAGCGGCGTGATCTGCATCCTTCCTATTCCTATTCATTACACCGCCTTCCATATCGAATCCACTATATCACAAATATCTCTGATAAAAGCCTTGTTGTCTTGGACGTGCATCTTCCCGTAAAAAGAGAGGTTTAGTCAAGGAAAGTAAGTGTATGAATCCCAGGAGGCCAAGTCCGTGCATATACACAGTGTCAGTTTTCAAAACTATCAAGTAGTAGTAGTAGACAGCAAAATGTATTGGGATCAAGACCATTAAGCTTGATTTGAAAACCCATGTGTTATCTTTTGTATGAAGACTTTTCATTCCAAAAACCAAGCAATTATGCCCATCAGCGTCGAGCATATGACCCAAACGCTACGCTCCCGTACTGATGGTGTGAGTGCGCGTGGTAAAACTACACACATCTTTACACCTTGAATTTCTCCAAGGCAAAAAATCAACCTCTGATCCATTGTACTCCGCTTTTTAGAACGAATGCGGTGATTGGTCTGTATCTTTATGTAGAGGGAGGAGAGATCTCGCATGTTGCATTATAATGTCTAGGGCTGCACGGTCCAGCGTGCACTCACAACTCTTGTCACACCCTTGCATCTCTACGCCCTCCGTGTCTTACTCTCACGCCTGCCGGAGAAGGATTATCCCGTCCCCAGTCAAGGTACAATCCAGTCGATAATGAGGGAGGTAACCCAGGGGAGAGACACGGGATAAGTCAGGGACTAGACGATTGACCTATAGAATAGTAGCTATAGATAACAAGTAAATAAGCCCCTGGGCTCGTAAGATCCACTCGTGTGAACAATGAAACAAAGGACCCATCCCCGCATGGGGTACTGTGGTGGGAGCCAGCTTTATGTCTCTCTCACCCTAGTACTCCCTAATCTACTTGCCCCTTCCTCCTCCCCTTATGCAAGTCATATCTTCACCCAGTCAGCATCCTCCAATCCCTCAGGATACACGTCACTTTCGTCGGCCCGACGCTTATCCTAACCATATCCTCCTTGGACCTTCTGTCAGGGTCAGAGACACAACTCACATCGTCCTTGGCCTCTTCGTCCCCTCATCTTTCTAGACCAACGATCAGGTCTCTTTCTCCTTCCATTTCTCGTCCCACCTTATCTGGTGACCCACAGCTAATGAGAGACTCTATCCCCACATATTCCTCCCACCTTTCCCCCGCCTTCCCCTCATCCAATCGACCGAGTCCCCGCACATTTACCGTCTATCATGCAAAAACAGACATTATCGGTCTCACACGACAAAGTCCCCCCATGGTCAAGGCTGCCAAGGTTTATCCATCATTCCCGTGAGAGAAGGAAAAGACACCCGCTCTTGGGAATACCCTTCTTCTCGTGAGAGACATAAACGGCTACACGGAGCCAGTGTTTCTGACATCAAACGTCTTTAAATAAGCCTCCTAGGACGTATCCGCTACCCCACGTTCCCCACATCTCCTTCAATTTCCCTTGTTCCTTCACCCCTTCCTCCCCTCATCCCCTCATCCATATCCCCATTGATCCTTACCTTGCTCTATAGTTACATAGTTATTCCACCCCTCATCATCGCACACTCCTCACACATGTCAGCCACTGCATCCATGACGGATCGGTCCCCCGTCCATGCCAGCGATGGCGTTCAGGCCGCTCCCGAAGACCCCACTTCTCCCTCGAACCCCAATGTCACCACTGCATGGGGTAACGGGAGTTCCCCAGTCCCTCCGCCTCCTTTGACCCGGAGGGAGAAGTTCATTCAATCCGTCAACCGTACTGGAGATCGTGCCGGCCTTCCCTTCGTCAAGCGCATCCGCTGGGCCTATCGTCCCTATCTTGCCGAGTTCCTCGGTACCCTCGTCTTCACTGCCCTTACCGCCGGCCTTGTTAGCAACTATCAACTGCAAATAGCCAAGGGTCATATGACCTATTTTGGCGAGACCTTCTATAGTGGCATTGCCCTCATGTACGCCATCTATGTCGCGGGAGGTGTATCCGGCGGTCACATCAACCCGGCCATCACCCTTCTCTTTGCCGTCTGGCGTGGCTTCCCCTGGCGCAAGGTTCCTGGCTACTGGTTTGCCCAGTTCTTCGGCGCCTTTTGTGGCGCTGGCATCGTCTACCTCATGTACTTACCTCACTACGAACTGGCTAACATGGGCGAGCGCAACATCATTGGCCCATACGAAACTGGATCTATCTTCGCCACTGTTCCCTCCCAGGTCCGTGGAAACTACTCATGCTTCTTTGGCGAGATTGTCGGGTCCGCCATCCTTGGTGCTGCCATCTTTGCTTTCATCGATCGGTACAACATCCCCCCTACTTACTTGGCCCCCATTGCCATTGGCCTGGCCCAAGGTGTCATCTATGCCGGCATCAGCTCCCCCGGCCGTCTTTTCCTTAACCCTGCGCGTGACTTTGGCTCCCGTGTCCTCTTGGCTGCTGCTGGCTACGGCGGCGAGGTATTTAGCGCCTATGACGGGTACATGTGGATCCCCATTGTTGGACCTATGATTGGGACTGTCACAGGTGGTGCTCTCTACGACTTTTTCATCGTTACCGGCCCTACTCCTGAGCAGATCGAGGCCAAGGAGATGGAGGAGATTGAGCGTGGAGAATAGAAAAAGGCTGTGTCCCTGTTGCGTCTGTACGGCGTGGGGCAAATCCTGGATGTGGGCAGAACAACAAATCAATATGCACATCACCCAATATATATGAGTTAAAAATTCCAACAAAACTTCGACGAACGAGAAGGGTGAGAGGTGGTTGCCAAGTTGGCTCAAAACTATTCTATTTATTACGGTGGGTACACTGGGTGAAAAGGTGTCAATAGGGCTACAATTTGGCCCTTGAGATGAAATCTCTCCATGATCACGGATGCAGGCAAGGGCCAAGTCAGTCGAGCGGTTGAGGTAATAAGCCCTAGGCCATCACCGTGTCCCGGATTCAAAAGGGCTCTTCTTTAATTCTTTTTTACGTTTGCTTACAAAACCTCTTCCCTCAACCGAGGATCCAGCGATTAAGATTCCTCCCGACACAGCTTTTAGACACGACCATGACGGGGAACACAGACTGGGAAGACCTTCTGGTCTGGTTGCACCAGGGCTCCTTTCCTCCCCATCATCTGGTCTTGACGCAATTCCCAGGTGCTTGTGGGGTCTGAGCGGGCTATACAGCTTGAGATGGACTGACTAGGCTCTTTCTCGATATAGATGGAACACGTGGACTGGCCGCGACAAAGGATATCTTGGTAAGTAGAGTGAGGAAGAATCCCAGGGCAATTCGCACTCATTATTAACCTTACTAATCATACTAACTCTATTAGGCCGAGGAAGCATTAGTGACCATCCCTTCACAGTTGCTTTTGACCAAGGATCGGGTCCTGTCCACCCTATCTGAGGAAGGAAAGCGAATGGTTTCTAGGTACGATGAATGGCGGACGATTTAAAAACTGATAATCTCTATTTAACCAACCATTCCTCGGGCCATAGCGTTCCGGCCCAAGCGCTCATCGGCGCCTATTTAGCCATTGAGAGGGGGAAAGGGTCTAGAAGCGCATGGAACCCGTACATCCGACTCTTACCCAGTGCCTACCCCACCATCCCACTTTTGTATACAACCCGACTGAGATCCCTTCTTCCTTATGCTATCCTTCGTATGTTGTCAGAGAAGAATCCGGGCTAGGGAGGCAATGCCATTTTTATCCTCTCACACTTCTCTGCTTCAATTTTGAATGATAGAAAAGGTCAAGAAGCAGGAAGGGCAGATCCAAGACGCCTACCAAATTATAGGAAAAGTGAGTTTCTCTCCTCTTAGAGTATCAACCCTTCCCCTTACCGTCTTATTTCATGGACATAGATTTCTGAATGGAAACTAATTTCCAAGGATGATTTTATATGGGGATGGCTTACAGGTAAGTTATACATGTACCATTCTCCCCAAACACCATAGATTGACCCTTCCATATCTACGACCCCTCAGTTAATACTCGATGTGTCTATCTGGACGAAGGGGAAATGGATGTGGAGGATCGCCTAGCGGTTGCACCCTTCCTGGACATGCTCAACCATGACCCCACCACATCGGTGTCTGGTAAGATGGATGCATCCAAGGACGCGTACATCATCCGGACCCATCGATCCATACGGGCTGGCGATCAGGTAAAAGCGATGATTCATGTTGTTTCTAGTATCTCGCATTATTCGACCATTTTAATCCACATCCTTTCCTCATCCACATCCTTTCCTCTCCATACAGGCTTACATCAGCTATGGACCTCATGATAATGCCTTTCTCTTGGCCGAGTATGGTTTTACCTCATGGCCCGGGAATCCGCACCAGTCTCACCAACTAGAGGATAAACTTATTCTTGACCATTTCCTTCCTCCCTCTTTCCCGGAAAGGGAGGCCAGGATGAGAGCATTAAAGGAGACAGCCTTTTATGGGGATTACTCTCTTCATCCCGGGGAGATGTCTTATCGCTTGGAGATTACCTTGTATCTATGGGCTTTACCCTCTGGACCCAAATTCCCCTCGTCCCTTATTCTATGGCAAAATCTAGTGGAGGGTATGGTGGGGGAAGAGGCATTGGGGAATGAGACACAGCGGCGAATGAGGGCCTTTGCGCACCAAGTGGCCGGTTTAGTTCTCTCTCAGGCCACCACTAGGCTCAATACTCTTACGGAGATGGTAAGACAAGGGAGCGAGGCTGACAGGATGGCTTATGGATGTTCCATCTCGATATGGGAAGAAGTCCGGGATATTGCATTATCCATCCAGGAGGCCTATCCTCTCGACCTTTCCTGAAATACTATTGCTGTGTGGAGTACTGTTAGAAATATCATGAAACCGACTCAGTTTATTACCAAGAAAGTGGAAGAGACGCATCCACATTTTCCTGTCTTTATCATTTCTCATCATCATCCACACCTCATCCTAGTGCCGCACCTCTTGAGGAGATATGTTCATAAAACATAAGGAGAGCGTATCCCTCACATATCCACCCACATACACAAAGAGAGAGAGAGAGAGAGAGATACACCTTCTCATTTTCTCTACTCTCACCTCACCCTCCCACATATTACAGGGAGGTGAAGAGAAGGACGGTGGTAGTAAGCCCAATGGCGTAGGGCATGAGCTGGACAAGAGATTCGGGTCGAGTGGCCTCGCTGGCCGATGCACCCTTGACCCTATTCGTGTCATCTTTAGAACCAGGGGAATTGGGATCGACCGCAGCACCAGATACGCTGGAAGGGTCGGCTGTGGTGTTACTCGTAGCGCCTTGGGGATCAGGGGCGGATCGGTAGTAGGGCTTGACATTACCAATGCAATCAGCGACGGTTTGGAAGATGAAGCCCTTTTCCTTGATCATCTGGATGATACCTTGGGTCTGGTCGATGGAAAATTTGTGGATGTCATGCTGCAGGGAGATGGCGGCACTGGCATGGCCATCCATTCTTGCCAAAGCCTTCTTAAAGTTGGTCGTGACGAGGGGAAACTTCTTGGGATCACTCATGTACCTCCAATCATTACTATCGACGTTCCACTGGACGATCATGTAGCCCATGTCTTCTAGTATTTTTTGATTGGCGGGTGAGCACTCGCCATACGGGGGCCTAAAGTAATTGGGAATGGTACCAATGACCTTTTGCAGAGCCTGTTCGGTGCGAGTGATCTGGGACTTGACGGCGTCAGCAGTCAGGGAATTGAGATGGGGATGATCGTAGGTATGGATGGCGATTTGATGACCCTTGTCGTAGGCATCCTTGGCCCAATGACCTGTGGAGGCCTCGTCAACGGCCTTGCCAAGAACAAAGAAGGTAGCCTTGATGTTCTCCTTCTCCAAGAGATCCAGAAGGGTCTTGGTGTACTGGGAGGGTCCGTCATCAAAGGTCAGAGCAAAGACCCCGGGTTTGGAGCAGGTCATGACCAGTCCAGGTCGATCATCCTGGGCCATGGAGACCCCTGCTAGGATAGCGAGCATAGATAAAAAGGTGGGGAGAAGGGAGACCATAGTAGTAAGCAAGAGGTAGATGACTAATGGGTTCAAGAAGGAAAAGATGGATGTTTAGTTGGGCGGTAGGGTGGATTGGTATGGAATAGTAGGGGGGCGCAAGGAAGAGTTCAGAGTTAGATAGATGGGTATGTAGAGTAAGATGAAAGAAAGAGAATGGTGAAAATGGTGGAGGGGAGGAGGAACGGGAAAATTCACGAACCTTTAGAGACGACAGCGAAGAGGCTCGCAATGAGGGATGCCGACGACGTAGCAAGAAGAGGAAATAAACTGGGGATCAAGGAAAAATTGAATTGGATTGGATGGTCGAGAAGGATTTCAGGTTAGTCACAGCAACGTACAGGGTAGGATACATGTCACAGCATGCGCGAGATGGATGGGTGGGTAGGAGAAGGGGCTGGGGTAGGAGTAGGGGTAATGACTTACCAGCGCTTGGGGTTAAGATTGGGCTGAGAAGAAGCCAAGACGTAGGCCTAGGAAATAAGGACGCAGTGAGAGACGGGGGATTGACCGGTGCGGAGATGTGTGGCAAGGAAGATGGAAATGACGGGGGATGATGGAAAGTCGGGAAGGACACTGTGCAGTTGAAGAGCAATGCAGGTGATGAATGGAGGCAGGAGGGTGTAAGTGGGCTGGTCTTTGATGAGTTGGAAGAGAAGAAAGGAAGGTGGGAGTGAAGGAGGGAGGAATAGAGAGGGAGAGAGGGAGTCGTCAAATAAACAGCCTAGTAGGGGGTTGTTAGGCGGAAGTGACTCAAGGAAGAAGGGAGGGGAAGGAGGTGGGTAGAGTAGAGCAGGAGAAGGGTCGTCAATGGGGGAAGGGCGAGCAAGGACCAGGAGAGGAGGAAATAATAATAGAATTCAAACCTCGTGCCGTAAGGAGTGGGCCCAAAGTGAAGGAGGATGGTGGGTGCGAGAACCAAGGGAGGTAGATAATCCGTCTACTACACCATTGATGTGGGGTAAAAGGTGAGCGATGGACAGTTATGGCAGCAAGACAGGAGAGAGGGCCTCTTGCTTACCTGACGCAAAGGACTATATTGACCGGGGGGGAAGGAGGAAGGGAGTGGCACGACACAACAGGGGTAGATGTGCAGTGTGAAAAATCTGCGGAAGGGCCAGGAAAGACAAGCTTACGTGCCAGGATCAGGGGGGAGAACGGCGAGATGGAGGTGGGCGATGGGTTGGTCGTCAGGGAAGAGGGCCAATAGATAGAAGAGAGTCGAGTGTGGTCGATGAGAAGGGACAGGGGGATGATAGGTGATGATGGTGAGTGGAACGTCAAGAAGTGGGGATGGGAGGAAGGGAGGGAAGGCTGAGTGAACGTGCAAGGGGAATCAGGGGTAAAAAGGGAAGGAGAGGGATGTTTTCAGGGCAAGGAAAGGAAAGGAAAGAGTTTGATGCTAGGGTTTTTAAAGATGGTTTGTGTATCCGACACCTTCACAGTGCATAGAGTGCATAACTAGCAAGTGGCGATGGCAAGCAAGGCTCCAACCGTTACAGTAGCTTTAGATGAAGGGTCTCAAGGTCGGAGTTCAACGATGTCTTACCCCCAGCTGGACTATCCACTGACACGACTGTGGCTAAGCGGAGTACGAAAAAGGAACTATGCTGCACAAAACAAATATATGCAATTTTTGGGACATGAGATGAGATAAATTTTAGCGGGTGTTACTGTGATTACGGGCTGGCTTGCAGATTGGGTCGAAACCGGATCTGGGACTAAATCGACGATGACTTGCCAGGTAGACGAGAGAGACAAATATCCCCCTATGAAAATGCCCGATCATTAAAAATACCCAATCATTAAAAGGGCCAGGGAGCGGCCTCCCACCAGATGGCATAGCCGAGAAAGGCACAGGCTACCAAGAGAATCAGGACGAGGGTGACACGGAAGGATCGACGACCACGGAAACTTGGTAGAAAGTAAAAGAGGAGGGTGGTGAAGAGGCAGAGACCAAGACAGAGGCCTAGGTAAATGCCAAAGTACCGAAGACGGGCATACCCTTCCACACCTTCCTGGCCAGGGTCTCGACCTATACAGGTGGGGAAACCAGCGCGATTATTTCGTCGACAGGTCCCTTGGCATTGCTCAACCGAGATACAGCTGGTCAAATGCTCCTGCTGGGCCTGGCAAATGCCCGAAGCATCACACCAGCCGCCCTCCCCACAATTTCCCAGATATTCGAGGGTCACAGAAGTATCGGCATACTGAGTGAGGAAGGGATCGAAGAGGAGCTGGCGGGAGGATTGGAGGGAGGGGAGGGAGCAATGGGAACACGTATCCCCCTTACCCACTGTCCTCCCCTGATAGTACGGGCCTTGGGGCAGAGCAGAGGCCACGCACCCCGGGGTCTCCTTGGGCTGACAGGTCAGACCATTAGCATCAAAATAACACTGGGTCAGAGGGTCCGGGCATGTGAGATTTCCAAAGCACAGGGTGATGTTTTGCGCGGTGATGGTCGGATTGATGAGAAGCAGGAGAAGAAGAGTAAAAGAGATAGGGTACATCGAGGACGGAAGGGAGGTGAGAGAGGGTAAGAAGAAGAAATGGTAATGTATTCAGCCTTGGGGGGGTAAGGCCTATCACCTACACAAAAAAAAAGGCCAAAGGGAAATAAGAATGAAGAGGAGTAAAGAGAAAAGAAAGATGCCAAGTCCCTGTGGGAATATTTTGTGGGAAGGGAGGAGTATCGATTCTTGGGGATCGGAAGGAATGCATGACTTGGATTGGCCTGGGCGGAGTTGATCACAAGGAACAGATGCATCGGTCTGGGAAGAGGCCTCTTACGGGATCAGAGAGAGCAGGGTATGGAGAGCAATGGGTAATGAGGAGGAGGAGGGGGAGGAGCAGTACTGTCCCTAGGTCAGTCCAACTTAATAAGAGGCTCCCCAAGTCTTGATGGCCATCCACCCATGGAGACTCTCGTGTCAATGAGTCAAGGGTAGGGAGGAGGCGAGGCATAATGGCCCAGACTATCAGACGAGTAATAGTCATCATGACTGAAGTCCAAAGGCATTTCCTCCTTGATCTGAGCCACTTCATCTAGCTGAACAACTGGGGAAAAGGGGGAATGAGGAAGGCTGGAGGGGGAAGAGGCCATGACGGAGGAGGTAGTGGAGGCGACTTCGGAGGCTGTAGCAACGGTGGAGACAACAGTGGGGGCTGTGGTAATGGTGGGGGCTCGACTGGTGAGGAGGGTGGAGAGATGCACATTGGTTTGCGTCAAGGAGGCATTGTCCTCCTGGAGATGCCTCACCATGGCCTTGAGCTCATCAACCTGGGCCTCGAGGTCAAGGATGCGTTGCTCTTTCTTGGCCCGGAATTGTCTCTGTGCCTCCCGGTTCTGCGCTCTACGCTCCTCTACCGTATGATACTTTGGCTTTCGGCCTGGGCGTCGTCGTGGAGGATCCTGAGTTTCCCACAGAGCCTCTTGATGTATGAGTACTGGTCCTGGGGGGTGGGAGGACGAGAGGGGAGTCGGGATGGGAGGAAATCGAGGAGGCCCAACCATGGTGGGGGGCATGCCTTGAGGGCGGGACATGAAGGACGACGCGACCATGGGGCCCAATCTGTCCTGAGATGGGCGCCCTGGTAGGGAAGGAGAGGGTAATAGTAAAGGAGGGTCTTCCTTTACCACCATAGGGAACTTTGGCATGATGCGGTGGACGAGGAGAAGTAACTGAATAGGAGAGAGGGTGAGGGTGATGGAAGGAAGAGGGTAGAGGGTGGGAGATGACTAAACAGCGATAGGAAAGAATTGAGTAGGAAGAAGAAGAAAATGGAAAATACGAAAAGAACCGAGTCGAAACCAAACGAAACGAAAGCTAGGAAGGACGGAAGAGCTGGGAATGGAAAGGAGGACGGGACTGGTGGGAGAGGGCGTGGAATCCTAGAATGCTCAAAGCGGAGTTGATAATGGCGTGAGTTTAAGCAAAGGGGCCATGAAAAGTATTGGCTCTGGGGAAAGCGGAGTACTAATTTTTTTCTGATGTAGGCTGTTGAACCTGGGGACAGCTGAGAGCTATTTTTGGAGGGGGTGGAGCAGGGCTGCGGCTTCTTTATACCTGAATAGGTCAGGGATTTACAGAGAGAGATATATTAGAATGTCTTTATGATCTTTTTCGGTCATCCCTTACATCTCCGCCTAGATAATACTAAGGAGTGTTGCGGTGGGAGGGGAAAGGGTGTTGGGTCAGGTAAAGGATATATTATATTAGAGATCTACTAACCCTACCCTTTCGGTCCAGAAAGGAAAGGGATAGAGTATATTGCCTACATCGTCACGAGCGTGTGCCAATCAAATGCTATTCAAGACACTTTTCCCCTTTACTATGCATGACCACACACAGGTGGTCACACACATGTGATTCCTGATTCTGGTAAACAGCGAAATGTGTGATTCCTGACTCCAAAATTTGCAAAAGTAGCAACAATAACATTCCAATTTTAAATTGATCTAAAATACTGGATTTCATTACATACTCTCATCTTATGCATTGATCACGACATCTGATCCAGTCCTTTACTCCGCCTATTGTCAGTCCCTCCAGATCCAGTCCGCATCCTCCAATCTCGCGTGTCCCCAGCCCCTCCTTCTCATACTTCCACGTCTCTCCGGGATGGGACGGTCAGTTCCAAATGTACGTCCGCATTTATTCCCCTTTGTTCACCCATTCACCCATTCATCTTCGAGCCCTGAGGGGGGAGAGAGGAGAGAGACGTAGTCATGGGCATACCCCAAACCCCACTTCATCCATGAACCTTGACTCTGTGTCTCTTTCTTATGTAAGGCACTAGAAGGGTCAGGTAAGAATAAATTGCATTCTGCTGAATAGCTCAAACCAGGAACGTTTATCTGTCACACGTCCCAGGTTGCTGGCTTTAGCAGATAATGATTTGGAGAGGTTTCCTGGAACACAGACAGAAAAAAACACATCCGGGATGAATGGCAAGGCAGGGAAGAAAGAGGAATGGGTCGCGATGAACTCGACGCACGCGCTCCCATGGCCCACACTCGGCATGTGTGTGTATGTGTATGTATGGGAACGCGACGGGTTGATCTCGACCATAAACATACATAAATAAGGCCCTCTCTCTCTCAGTGTCCACTCCGTTCCTCTTCCCTTTTTACCTCCCTTCTTCGCCCTTACCCCATTCTCTTAACGCATCTTTGTTTCACGCTAACGTCCTTTCCAGATAGTATCCTCAAAACACAAGATCATTACGCTCAGCCTCTTCCTGGCACAGATATATCAGTGTTGTTGATTGATCCCCTCCCTCTTCCTCTTCTTCCCCTTTACTCACCGCTCCATCCAGTATTATTCTGCTTTGGGATAGTCCCAGACCATCCTCCTTTCTCCTCCCTCTCTCCTCTTCCCTGAACCTGGGCGTTGGTCCGTACCTGAAACCTTCGGTCCTTTCAATCCTTTACTCTTCTCTTCCCCCCCCCTCCCCCCCTCCCCAACCGCCTTGTTTCCTTCCCTCTCCCCCCGCCTTACCTTCCCCTGTTGTCGGTCAAGACGTTTGCCATAAAGGTAATTCTTTTGGAATTTCTTGACCTTCTTGGACACTCCTCATCCTTGAGAGCCTGAACTTTGCATTTCCACCACTTGGATACCACTGTAGAAGAA
>KZ987970.1:0-12457 GCA_003614145.1 Piptocephalis cylindrospora
CTATTATCATAATCTCCATGGTAAGCCCAGTCCCCGGGATCTAGCGTCTTCATTCCCAAAGGTCCCAGAAGGTATTTAGCCCCAGCACGTAGGGCCTCCAATGCATGATCTCTTGGGAAGAGATGGGGAGAGACGGCCATCGCGGCGTACAAATTGGGCCTGAACTGATAATCTGCGAATGGAGTGCACGACCCGACAGTGTCCCGATAAATTCCCCGACGATTGACCAACTCGGTCTTGACTCCATAAGCCGCATCCTGGGAAGTATCGGTGGGAATAAAGAACTTCGAGTCGAACGCCCCCTCCAGTCTCGAGGTCCACTCGGCGTATGTGAGGATGGAGGCTCCATCCCCTCCAGCCAACTGCACCCCGGAATGGGGAAAGTCCTTTTCAGACAGAGAGGCCAGCCACTTGACTACTGCCCCCACCAACCCCACGATTTCCACATCCGCTCCATCTCGGGGCGTGGAAGGGACTCCACGATTCCCGGCCTTATCGCTTGATCCCATCTTGTCCATCCAGGTCCCACAGTTCCATTGGCTACCCCCAGAGACAATGCCCGTTTCTGGGTCAAGTGAGACCTGTACCAGGAAGCCTGCATCCTTCATTTGACTATCCAGCTGAGGGCCAGCACGCCATTCCCGAAAGCAGATGCCTCTGGCATGCTCCTCGCAGATTTCATGTAGAAGCTCGCCCACCGTCCCCTCTTTCCCAGGTCCTTTAACCTCCACGTACCGATCCTCCCCCTCCTTTTCCGGAATACGCTCATATTTGCGCAAAACTTTAGCCTTTAGGATGGCTGTGCCTTCCGGGGCAAGCTGAGCATACGAGAGCACTGAATGGGCATACCACCAAGCCGCATCTCGCGCGTTAAATCGAGGGTTACGGCATGCATCCAGCAGGTTTGGGATGAGACCATGTCGGGAAGACCGAGCAAAACAGGTGATATGATCCCTCGCCTCCTCCCATCGTCCGGTTAGGAGAAGCAAGCCACGTAGAGAGATGAAGACATCCCGACCCCAGCAACGCATGTGATTCGTAGCAAAGTGAGGTAAGCCTGCTGCAAGGGAAGGGCCTCCCCCAGTCTCATGGATTCCC
Organism: Piptocephalis cylindrospora; assembly: GCA_003614145.1. Classification (NCBI taxonomy): domain Eukaryota; kingdom Fungi; phylum Zoopagomycota; class Zoopagomycetes; order Zoopagales; family Piptocephalidaceae; genus Piptocephalis; species Piptocephalis cylindrospora. The sequence continues at coordinate 1,099 of KZ987970.1, forward strand.
GTGGAGGCTACAGACCCACACAGCTGAGCTGATGTCAGAGCCAGTCCTTCCACAAACGGATCCCCCTCAGCCAATCCCCCAGTCACGATCCAAGAGCTATTGGTGGAGGAGGAAGAGGAGGAGGCTCCGGAGGCCGACGTAGACAGGAGAGTAGCATCCTTAGGGGAAAGGAGGTCTAGGGCCCTACGCCTCCCCGCCCTGTATCCCTCCACTACGGCCAAGGCCACCCATTTGGGCGCCAGGAAGGAAGGAAGGGATGCAACTTTTTCCACAACTTTCTCCATCCATTCCCTCACCTCCCGAAGTCCTCCGCCTTGATCCCACTCGGCTTCTTCATACCGACGTAAGCGTTGCGCCATGTACTTTACCGCCCAATGGCCCTTCCGGAAATGATCACATAAGGGATGGCCCAGGTCATCCCGTTCAATGACCCCACGCAATACCGACATCCACCCCTCAAAGCCACAGTAGGGAAGTTGACCCACTCCATCGACGACATATGCCCCATTATTCCCTTCAGAATAGGATAGGTTGAAAATAAGCAAAAGGTTTGACTCCTCTTCATCATTTTACTCTCTTTTCCCCCCTTACCTGTGACATCACGCTCCTCTGCATCACATCGGTAGAGAAGCACATTGAGTTCATCCAAATTTAAACGGGAAACAGCCTCCTCCAGTCCATGAGCAATGGACCGTTCCTCCACTCGTACCATTTCAGTCTCGAAGATCCCAATGGATCCAGGAGGGAACTTGGACTCCTCAGGAACATCAATCTCCGTTACAAGTAGCTTACCATCCTCCCCACCCTTGATCTGAGCCACCCGGAATTCGCCTCCCTTCTCTAATCGGGCCCCTTCTACACCGGCGTAGAAGCCATCCTTCCCGACTGTTGGCGTATCTTGAGGATTTCCATCTACCCGTAAGGTCGCGCTCATCAATTGCCGCGCCATTGTACCCTCCAATCGCGTAGTCGTCAATCTCCCATCTCCCCGGCATCCAGGGAATGCGGTTCGTGCAATGAGGAGATATCCCCGTCGTGTCTCAGGCTCTTGACGGTGCACCACAATATACTCTCCTTCATGATGAACATGCACCTCCCGGTAACCTTGCTTGGCCATCTCTACATGCAACCGATTCAGTTCAACTCTAGCTCTCCCAATCCCTCTATCCAAACATTCAGCGCCTCCTTCATGCACGCGATACTTCCCAGCGCTCCCTTGAACATGTAAGAGACGAGGATAGCACTCATCATATCCCCGGGTAGATCCAGCCGCACAAACGCTAAATGCAACCAGAGCTGCAGTTGGAAGGGCATCCTATGAAGCAGAAGGAAGGACAATGCAGAAAAAAGAGACATTTAGAATTAGCACGCTGCACAATCGGTCCTTTTCATCATTCTTTCTAGTTACGCTCCTCTCTTTTCCCTTACCTGAGTAGTCCGCTTCTGGGAGGGCGTCTCATTATCGTGGGTACCATCATAGAAAAGGGCATGAGGTCTGCCTGGCCGAATGCGACGAACAAGTCGCCCGGAGCCTTCTGCATCAGCATCCCCAGTCATCTCGTATGTCTCCCCTACCTCGCACAAAGAGCCAATGGGATACCCACCGTGTCTATGGATCAACCGAGAGAGCTCAAAGCTATCCCCGGGTTGAACTGCCTCTCTGACCATAGAGTGGATCCCCAGTCGGCCCACATACACTGCATCCATCATCTCACTGCCAGTGAATAACTCAGCAAGGATGTAAAGATCAGGTCGGACGCGTCTCGCCGCATCTAGCAGGTGCTCGGCCACGGGGAGGGGTGTGGAGTGACAATTGTCAATTCGGAAACCATGGAATAGCTTTGCCATGCGCTCAGTGTACTCGGTCATGTGATTCCATAACCACGGGTTGTCCTTAGGGCCCTTTCCATATCGCAGCTTGACACAATCTCCCCATACAATGACCTCACGACGCAAGTAAGCCTTGGAAGAGGGGCCAGCAAAATCCACTAGAGGATCTGCAGCCCAGATCCACCCATTGTTCGCTAAAGCAACTTGATCACTCTTCCCAGTCACCTTACAGTCTAGACGCGTAAAGTAAGGCTCGAGCAAGGGAGCTGAAGTAGGGGAGATGGGCTCTTTCCTGGGGCTTCCCTCGTCTAAGCGCTCGTAGCGGATACGAGAGGTGATATTCTGAATAGCCGTTCCCATGTCCTCATCACATTCTTGGTACCAGGGAAGATTGAGTTGATCGAGCAGCTTACGGTAGGTCTCTTCCCATAAACTTTCTTTTCCGGAACCGAGAAGGTTCCCGAGAAAGAGGGCCACCTTTTCCACCGCCAACTTCTTTCCATATCGCTGGCCCACTTTGTGTGACAAAGCATAGTTTTTCAGGGCTTGAGCCTGATCCTTGAGGGGGAGAATGTCATTCTTGCCCTGGATGTCCACTAGATCCGGGACGTTAGTATAAGCATTTCCATCCTGAGAGTACCCAGCGATATCTTGCACAGCTTCCTCCACATCCACTACATAGTACTGCCACAGTTTTAAAGATGGGATAGCCTTGTCCTTGAGGTGGGTCAAAATAGCATTCACTTCCTCGACAGTCTTGGGATTTGTAGAGAGCCCAAAGTGAAGGGAAGGATTAAAGGAGATCAGCAAGGAGTCTAGCTCGTAGGCAGGTCGAAGATACGGAGCCACTTCTAAGCTGTAGCCAGCCTCTGGGTGATCTTGTAACCATGCGGTGTTGTTGGCCGTGTGATTCCAGACAACGTCGGTGATAGAGAGAATACCATATTCAGATTCGGCCGATCGTATACTCTCCTCCAGAAGCTTCCATCCCCGATTCTCATCATTTCCTTGTCCTTCAGAGGCGGCTCCGGTCGATTTCCCGCCAAGAAATCCTCCAAGGCTTAATGTAAGTTTGCTGGGAGGAGCAGAGGGGGAAGAAGGGGAGAAAAGGGCTGGATCCAAGGACAGCTGATCAGCAATGGAATAAGGTGAATCACTCTCCCCGCGCCTCTGGACAGGGATAAAATGCAGGGCATTGTACCCGAGGGCTTCGGCCGTAGAAAAATGCTTGGACCAATTGGAGAGTGGGCCCATCCAGCGAGGATTGGTGGATTGGATACTGAGGGCATCCAGGGGAAACAAGGTGTCTACACCTTGACGCGACACCTTAAGATCCGGCTCCACAACAAACCTACCCATTTCTCCCTTAACATCTTGATCCTCATCATCTTGATGGTTCAAGTAGGCTACGTAGAAGGCATAGACGCCCGAGGTCTCAATGGATAGCTCAAAGCGAGTATTCCCGTGAGCATCGACCAGCGGGCGGATGGGCTGGAAGGTATGTCGGTCAAACCTTTCACTGAACGATTGATGGATCAAGAAAAACGAGAATTAGAAAGAAAGAAAAGAAGAAAAAAACAAGAAGGATAGGCATGTCAAGCCAATTGACTCACCCTTTCAGTGGGTAATTCGTATGAAGCACTGATGTCGATTCGGCGGCAACTTTACCGGACATAAGTGTCAGCTGTAACGTATATGGCTCAGAAGGAGGAGGAAGACGGAGATACTATAGGAGTAATGAAATGTAGATGACGTTAATAGGCCCTATAAACCTCTTACTGAAAATACACTTGTACCTGATAGTCCTGCGAAGGGGTGCCGTCATCTCCAAGCTCCAAGGTGTAAACCAAACGACCCTCTGTGTGATAAGTAGGGCACGCCATGCGGATAGATAGAGGGGAGGATAGAATGGTGGAAGAGGGGAGAAAAAGAAAGACGAAGGGGAAAAAGATAGGGAAGGATGATACGGGGACGTGGGGAAGAATAGGTAGGAGGAATGGAAAAGGACGCGACCTTTATAGGGAATCAGTAGCGAAACCGGAGTAGGATGGGCAAGACTGAGAGAGTGAGGTCATCCGCACTTATAAGGAGAGTGTGCGCTGGCATGGCCTGTGTACGCGTGGCCATCTTGGGAAGAATGGTCACGCCCTTGGCTGACCCACAGGAGAGGGTGCGGCGGGGCAGGGGAAAGAAGTATCCCCCCTTCCCCAAAAAGTATCAGCATGAAAGGCGCGCTATCAGCAACTGAACAAGAACGATGCGATTGTGTGAGATGAGACTCCTTTGTCACCATCCTTATCTTCGTTAACCTTTCTTTGGTGGATGACTGAGTACCCTCCCATTCATTACGCATTCTACGCATCTCATCATCTTGGACACCAACGCGTATTACGCGTCACTCTTCCATAAATTGGTTTTCTAGAAGGAAAAGCTGACGCTACTTTACGAAGTAGTTGCGGATTATGAAGGAAATGGGCCTCGCAATCTGACAAAGATTCAAAAATAGTATGCGTTGGCGGGGAATCGAACCCCGGTCTACCGCGTGGCAGGCGGTAATTATACCACTAAACCACCAACGCTATATTTCTTGTGATTTTCAATGAAATTATTATGCTGCTCTTAATGAAGACAGGTTAATCACCAATGAATTTAAATTTTGATGGGGAAATCTCTCCAGCGATGGTTCTCTTTGGACGATGGCTAAGTGAGGTAAAGTCACGGATCCAAACGGATCTAAGACACTCATCTAGGATAAAACGTCCTTCCTACTTTAAGAGGAATTGGGGAAATGCATTGTGCCGATGGTTTCATGTTGAGGAGACGGGCGATGTAGAAGGGCGCCATAGAGTAGTATTTAATGACGCTCTATTGGCGCCCATCTTACAAGAAGCCCACACGGCGGCAGCAGTTTTAGAAGGTGATGATGGTGATGGCGGTGATGGCGGTGACGAAGGTGATGATGATGGCAGTAGCCCCTCATAGGCAAAATCTCCCCCTCTGCTTTCCATTCCTCTCTTCTCAACGATCTCATGTGGGTTCCACCCATGCTGTATGGGCTCTAATTCAAAACATATGCCAATTCTGCAAGAAAAAATCTTTGAGAATCAATGGCAGGGGATCTTTAGCTATGTGTTGGAGTTAGCTTGAAGAGTCTTCTCCTCGCTTTTCTGATCCCAACCACTCGGTGTCCCGGATATCTAGAGTAACTTCAACTCCTTCTCCATACCTAATCTCGGCTTCAACCGCCCTGATTCGGCACTAAACAAGGAACACAAACTCTTTAAGGTAATTCAAGTTTTCTCCCTTCACCACTCCCTCTACTCCAGTTCATGTACACCATATGCCTCCTACATGTCCTCGATTTCTGTTTCCATCGGCTTTACAAGTGATTTGATCGCGCCTTAAGAAATAATGATTTAGCTTGCAATGAATAGGTGGTTACAAAGGAAAAGATGGTATAATCATTGAATAATTCCCTGATTCCAAGATGTTTAAACGAAACGCAAAAAATACCTTTTTTAAGACCATCATCAATCCTCAAGCACAATTAGCATAGTATGGAATCTATATAAGTGAGATTATTATGCTGCTAGGATAATCGCATATCTATAAATAGTTTTCAACTCATCTACTAATATCATATATGCTGGCCTATTCGGGCGGGTTATGTGTTCGGATGCCTAACAGTCTACCCCACTGAGGGAAAATATAAAGGTTTTATCAATCTACTAATATCATGTACATCGTAGTGTCCATGCTATTTAATATTGTTAGTAATGTTTAATTAGGAGGATAGAGTAGGCGATTCCCCATTCAATCGATCACATCTTTCTCACCCATGTCACCTGAGCACTAGGAGTCCAAGTAAAATGGTTGAACAATAGTTATGGGGCCATTCCTTGAAGGTGCAGAGTGCGATGTATCAATGCACCTCATAATCCCATGCTTGTTTCCTTGCCTTTCCCTCCCTTCTCCTCCTACTCTTGCTCAGTATGAGTTCGTCTTCTCACATCTATTCCCCCTTATCTGAATCTTCCTCTACTCCATCAATTGATGGGGAAACTTGGAAACGCCATCAGCTAGGTCAACTGAATTTGACAATGACTTCTCGCTCACCGAGCCCCACGGCCCTCCAGCCTCACCTACCTTTTCTTTTGGAGGTAGGGACCAAGTGGTCTTGATGATTTCTACGAACGTCGTCCGGCTAACTTAAAACCTACTTCATAGGCATTGGGGGAAGAAAAGGAGATAGCCACAGCCTCCCTAAGGCTTCTGACTGAAGCAGCGATGAATGATCCCACACCTTCATCGTCCACCTGTCTAATACGGCCACCACTGCTCCGAATCTTGCAAGAGTGCCTACGGGGCGAAGCTGGGTATGGATTCACGCCAGCAGCCGCTCTGGAGAGCTACATAAGGATCATGTAGGTTCGGAGATGCTTTCAGAATACCTTTTTATTGTTCATGATTTACTCATCTGACCCACTACCCCTATGTTCAGTCTCTCGGAAGGAGTTAGGGTGGAAGGGGAGCAAGTGCAGCAGGTATGGTCTTTAGTAAAGAGCTTCTTGCAAGATACAGATCATGTGTATCGACGAGCTGGTCTGTCTGCGGTCCATATCCTTTTGGGCATTGATCCTTTAGCGCCTGGAGCCAAAGGGACATTTGGTACGTGATTGCTCGAAGTATGATTCAGCACGGAACACACATGAGCAGGTCTAACATCTATATCACCCTCACTGTCTTCTCTGGGGAATTTTGGGGTCAACAGACGATTTGGGTGAGAAAGCCTTGTCCCGAGTGGTCATGAATCATAAGGAAAAAGGAAGTCTGGTTGCTACTGCACTACAGGGTCTCCTGTCCATCCCATCCTGGAAGGCTGAAAAGGAGATAATTGAGGCCTTGATGGCACGAATAGAGCAGGGAGAGGAGGAGGGACTTCCATTGGAGCTGATGATTGTGACCATGCTTCAAAGCGAAAGGGACATCTGGGATGAAGAGGGTGTCCTAGAGGCCTTGGTAAGTAATATTCTAAGGAAAGAAGGCGCCATGAGAATACTTGATCATTTATATCCTGCCTCTTCTCTAGAATCTACTTGATCATGGTTTGGGGTCCAATGTCGTTACCCTTCTTATGGCCACAGCTGACTTGTTTTTGCATCTTCAACTACTGGTTTCTTCTGAACTCCAAAGAGACATGCTGTGGAGTATTCGTAGTAAGTGATTATAGATGAAAATAGTGCTTTGCGTAAGCAAGCGTATATGTGTGGTTGACAACTGTAATACTCACTCTCCCTTATCCCTCTTTTAGGGTCATTGCTGGCCTTATATACACTGGGTGATGAGGTAGAGCTAGAGCTCTGCCAGATGCGACTGGATACCCTGATGGGCATTCAGTCAGATATATTAGATGATTGCCTTACTCAACTGATGCCTAGGTAAGAGTTGTATAAGGGGGATAGAATATATCAAGAAGGCCGAAAGACTCATCCCTTCTTGCAGTACCTGGGATTCCCCTGATCTAGCCAAACGGAAGCTGAATTGGGTGGGAGAAGTGCTGGGAAGGATCAAAGCATCTCAGGCACCTCTATTGAATCTAGAGTAAGACTGGGGTCGAAGAAGATGGGATTACTTGACCCTATCCTTCCCACTTGGACCAAACTAAATAGGCTATATATACTGCCTAGGGATTCTATAAAGGAATGTGAGGATCCTGTTTTATTAGATGCTTGGCTCCTTGTCGTTCGTACTTTAGCGCATCGTTGGCCATCGGCCTATCCCCATATAGCACGAAAGCTTTTTGAGAAAACCCAAAATCCAGGCTTCCAAGACCATGCATGTCTCCACCAAATTTGTATGGATCTTCTCAAGGACGATGAGGTTGAAAGGGTCCTTAAGGCTTTGATGAACCCGGAGCGGACCCCAACTTCCCCAGCTGTGTACCTCGGGCTCGGGATTTGCTCTCGATACGCCAGCCAGCCCAACACTATAAATCCCTATCTCGTGGTAGATTGGGTAGGGGAGAGAGTGCGAAGACTGGAGATATGGGACATGGAACCATTCATCAGATGGACCTCTATCGACATTCTCTCCCACCTTTTTGCTCAGCATCCACCTCTCGCCGCACCCTCCCTTTTATCTATGCTCAAGCAATGCCGCGAAGACGAAGATGATTCCGTTAAAAGGCATGCCGAAGGCTGCTGGAGACTCTTACGGCATCCAAAACAGGTAAGATTAAGGGAGTATGAGACTGTTTACGCCCTTTTCCCTTTTCCTGGTGATTTAAGCGTTATCATGGCTAACTAACCACCTAACGATCCGCTGGGCATGCATGGGGAACGATTAGTTTCGGGAGGCTTTTAATGATTCACTCAGTAATTAGACAGCTTAGTGCTTAAGGGCTGCGTCATGTGTTCTCGTAAAAGTTGTAGTGCTTTTGTGTGCCTCTGAGATAATGTATGCGAGCTTGTAAATATCTTGGTAATGGGCATTAAATTTATTGTATGCTGCCTCAGTGGGTGCTTGGTCGATATACTCAAATCAAGAGGATGTGGCGGAGCTTCCAGCACTGACAAGGGTGTGCTGCTGCTATTCATATCGCGTTATGGGACGGCGCCTGGGCGGGTTTTTATATGCCCGCCCCCCCACCTCTTGTCCCTAGACTTCTTTATTTCCCTTTGCTCAGCTACGTTCTCCTCATCAGTTGTCTCACGAAGTGGATCCCATATGAATATTGAGCTTCTCTCCTCCTCGTCTTTGTTGGGTCTTCAGGCCACACCTGACTCACTGGATGCCGAAGGGTTAACAGCCACCCAGGCCATGAATGAGATTGAACCCTTGCTTCGATCTCAACACCCTCAAGTATGCATTGGGGGGCTTACGCGGATCCCAGGCCTACTCCAGACTTACCGGAAGGACCCACTTGCTGTCAGTTTGGCGTTTCACCGACTCTCCGTCATGTTTGCCACGGCGTAAGTGAACGGATTCTCTCGGGTCAGATTGAGGGGAAGGAAAGGAGAGAAAAGAGAACCTTGCTTCCTCTACCTACATAACTCATAGGAAAACACATTTAAAGAGATAACCGGCTTCGATATCAGATTGTAGTGGTGACGCGACGGTGCGCCGAGCATGTTGTCCGATTCCAAGCCCCACGAAATGCCATTAAAACACTTCTAGATGCTCTTTCCGCTACTGCGGACGACCTTGCCCAGGCTCTAGCCCTTCAGTAAGCCCCATGCTATAAAAAATGAGGGAAGTGTGTTTAACCAACATCATAGTTTGTGCTCATCACCTCATCTCAGAATACTTGCTGTCTGGGCCCCTGCCGTGGTTGAGGATAAGGGCATCCAGCATGCGTAAGTATATTTCTTCCCCTTCCTCCCCATCGGTCATTCATAATTTTCTCGTTATATTAACGAGTGCAGGATCATTCAGCGACTGGACTCCGAATCTATAATGGTATCAGAAGCGGCCATACAGGCCGCTGAAGCGATCCTTGTGGTCCGTTCCTTTCACTTCCCTAGCCTCTTCGTACCGCGGGTACAACATCTTCTCTCTAGTAAGCCTTTGTAAGATACCTAACTAGGTCGGAGTGTTTTTGGGGATAGGAGGGCATGGTTGTCCTTACATGATAAACCTTTCCCCTTAGTTCAGCACCGAGATTGCCCCGCTGCTGTTAGGCTCCTGGCTCTTGTCGACGTCAATGAGGAGGCGTGTGAATTAGTGAGTAGATGTTTACGGTTTGTCTTAGCACTAGTTATTCTCTTTCTCATTAATCTCATCTTTTATTGCTACTCCCTTGAATTAGGCTATCCTTGTCCTAGCCTCACTATTAAAGCCTGAGAATGCCACTCCACGTCGGTTGGGACTAGTTATGGCCGCCGCCTATTCATTGCCTCGATTAATACGTGTGCGAGGAAATCTTAGCGAGCATGAAGTAAGGCCCTCCAGGACTTGGACATGCGCATGGGTTTGTCCTTCAATAATGAGCCCATACTCCTTCTATTCCGTCTCATACTTCATAGGCCCAAGTAATCCTTAAAGCTGCTAATGCGGAAATTCGTCCACAAGCAAGACACGCTCTTATTTCAGCGTACCGTTGCTTACTTCAAAATGGGTCCCATATTCCTGTGGCCTCTGAAGAGAAGGTGCGTGCGGGAGCTCCTCAAAGATGGATTGAGGCATACTCTGAGATATTGATGTTCTAATCTCATAATCTCATAACCTCCTATGCCTTCTCTTAGCACTTGGCGGAAATGGGGCGGGAAAGGGATGAGGCATCCATTGTATCCCTTGACATCCTTTGTTCTACCTCTAAAGCGCCAAGTGTTGTAGAATTCTGTGCCTCCCGTGTCCTTGAGCGTGTATCCGCTCGAATTACGGCCAAACCAGCATCAGCCACGGAGGTAAGGTAACTGGAGGAAGTGGGGGAGCTCTAAGTATCTATTGACCTGATCATTGCTGGCGTAGATCATTGAGCTCTTCCGCTTTGTCCAAAAGCATGCTTCCAATCTGCCGGATCATCGATTGTCCTTAGTTCGTGCCTGCATTGCACGTTCCTCTCAAATTACCGGTATGGACTAATGTGCTAGTGATGTGACCTGAGATTTCCTGTCTAACCTTTCTGGAGGGGGTAATACGACGAGAGGACAGAAGCTAGGACGATGGAGTGCTTGCTGACCTGCATTGTGCATGCGGTCAACGAGGATCAAGAGATGATCCGAAATTTAGGACGAGATATCCTCGGTCTCTTCCATCATTCATTATTCCGTCAGGATGAGTCCATGCTGGTAAGCAATTCAATTGAAGGAGAGAGGCCATGTCATCCGTCCTCATTCTTGTCCATTACCCCATATTTCCTGCCTTTTTGGGTGCATATAACGCCTTGATGGGAGGGCCTAATCAGCTTAAAGCCATTGATGTCCTCTTCCACTTTGGGGGTGCTGGAACCGAGGTTCGTCGTATGATCCGTGGTATTGAGGGTGACTCGAGTGATTTGAATGTCGCGTGGATCCGTTACCGCGTGGGCATTCGATCCTTGTGTAGAGGCGCACCTCATATGGCCTATGAACAAATCCAAAAGTTATCTGCATTGGTCAGTATCAATTGAGAGGACAGAGGGCTTTTATTCGCATTATTAATTTGCGCTTATTGTTGTACAGGTTCATAATGAGGCTTCGATCAAATGGATTGAAGTTCTGGAGCGAATAGCGGAGGCCGAGGCGTGGCTAAAACCATCGGTGAGTAAGGAGGAAATATCAAAGGCCATGACGGCATATGGGAATGCAAAATGCCATTTCCAGGTAAGTAAAGGCTCTGGGTACACAAATATTGCTTTATATCACTGAGCGTACATGGTATCTCTTAGGCCTTTTCCCGCCAACGACGAAAGGTATCCACGGGAAAAGGACAAAGTCCAGGGGACGGGGAAGGGTTGCAATCAAGATTCCGGGAAAAATACCTGCAAGTACGATGGGAGACCTTATCGATGGGGTACTGTCTCTTGGATATGCTGGATTCCAAGGCATGG
>KZ987971.1:0-12430 GCA_003614145.1 Piptocephalis cylindrospora
ATGTTCCTTTCATGTCTATGCTGAATCTGTTACTGTTCAATGCCAGGGTAATTGCACCCATTCGTTCAACAGAGAAAATCTGCATTTCCTTCCAACAACATTGATCCATCTTCCTTTCTCTCTCCCTCAGCAGCCTAACCATCCTACCCATCCACCTTCTCCTTATCTTGAGCAACATTGAGAAGAAGGGTCTCGGAGTCCAAAAGAACCCGGTTGTTGCTCCGGGCAATGACCGAGGCAATATCCTTGGCTGCATCGATCTTCCGAAGAGCAATGAATCCGGGCTTGTTCTTGATGGCATCACCAATCAGCTGAGCGGACTGGGCTTCACCATCAGCCTTGACAATGATCGACTGCTTTTCCTGTCGAGCGCGTTCGACAATGAAGAAGGCACGCTGAGCCTCCTGCTGGGCAATCTGCTTAGCCTCAACGGCATGCGTAAACTCAGGGGAGAAGGCGACGTGGGTAATGGACACATCATCCAGAACAATATTGAACCGGGCTGCCCGGGCCACCAGATTGTCCCGGACTAGCTTGGAGACCCGCTCACGCTGCGTAATGATCTGCGAGGCGTTGAACTGTGCCACCACCGACTTGAGCACCTCATTCACAATGGAAGGCAGGACTCTCTGGTCGTAATCACGACCCAAATTCCTGTAGATATCTGCCAATGCATCCACCCGGGGCCTGTACAGGACACGGACGGTAATGTTGACCATCTGGAGATCTAACGGGAAGACAAGGGGAGTGAGTGGTAGGGGAGGGGGACGTAAGAAGGTCTGGTGGTCTCTCCCAAGCTACACATACCCTTGGTACCAGTCAGGGAAGCCACATTGCTGGGCTTGGCACGGACATCATAGATGACGGGGGTCTCCAACCACGGGATCATCACATGGGTTCCCTCCATGTAAATCTCCTTTTGCACACCAAACAAACGGGAGTATTTCACAGCGCGATGACCACCATCGACTACACCAGGGCAACAAGGAGAATCCTTGTGAGTAAAAGACATAAAGCGCTACATTACCTATCCCCAGTGAGTGATCCTACCGTTAAACAGGGCCGAATTGAGTCCGAGTCCAAGGGCTCCAAGGCCGATCAGAAGGCCAGACCCGGCGAAAAAGCCCTTGCCTCCTGGACGGGGCATACGGGAGGCCATTTGCTTGATTTGGTGAGCCATGAGGAGGATATGGGATGGTTGGTTGGAGGCGCGATGTGAGGAGGAGGTAAGGAGAATTGTCAAGACGTGGATGGCTTCCTCTCCAGATGATAGGGGAGACATCAATGAACTTTGAGTGCGCGCGTCGCCCTCTTGGGCCTTGAGCTCTCCCTCCCGGGAACCAACGTGTGGCCCCGAGGGCAGAGGGAGGAGGTGGTGAGAAGGTGTCTTTTCCTTGATACAGGCAGTGGCGAGCACTAAAAAATCGAGTCGAAAACCTGCAGACTAACCTAAACCCAGCATATAGGCGCGCGCTGGATTCTTCCCTTTACTTCCAAGGTGAGTAGGGATGCGGAGTAAATTTTGGAATAGTGTGGGGAGCTGTAAGGGAAATTTGATCCAAAATAAGAGGTAAATAGTCGAGTGACTACTAGATGAAGGATAATAGGGAAATAGCGAGATAAAATTCCTGTAGAATAATGATTAGCATACACTGGGGCACATAAACAGCATTAAACGAGACCAAGTTCAAAAGAACTACTACTACGAACTTGATGAAGGAACAAAATAAAGGAAAACGAATAATTATTTGTCCAGAATATATGGTTTCGCTCTCATCATCATGCCCCATCCTTATAACACCCTCGCTTCCTGCATGTCCTTGGTTTCATTAGCTCTAATATTTGTAAAGCGCTTTAGTTCCTGTGCATTGAGGGTTACGGATACATGGTACCTCATAGACACCTGACAGAGCTATCAAGATTCCCCATTGTCCTTCAAAATCCTCCTTCTAACGCTATAGCCCACCATGTCCCTCTTCCTACCCAATAGAACCAATTAACCATTTTCAAAGTCCTTTCAGATAAAAAAGATTGTGAAATATGTATACTTTTCCGATGAATTGTACGTCAGATAAAAAACCAAATAATGAATTTTTTCACAAAAATTAAAGCCCATTGCCAGGAACGAGTGTGCTAGGAAAAAGGCATACTGGTAAAGCAGGGCAGGTTTATTTCTTCTTTTTTTGGGCACTTTGCCACTCACCCTATGCACTCCACGCCATCCTGACCAGATATAGGCAGTGGACATTAGCTTTGGACCCTAACCTTTATCGTCTCTCCATCATCGCTTCGATACACCCCATCGTCTTAAATCATGAAATCTGGACCCAAAGGAAAGAAGGCCACTCCTCCTCCGAGAAAGACGGACATTCGTAAGGACAAGAGGTCTGAGCTTGAGGCAGAGCTACAGGCCTTGGAAGAGCGTACGAAGGAGCCGGTAAGAATCTTTCTTGGAAGGGGACACATATCATACTGAAGTGGTAAGACTATCGAAACAGCCACTTACACATCCTTGATGTCTGTCCATCCTACCAGCTTCCTAGCACGGATCTCAAGACATTTTCCGAATTGGCCATCTCCAAGAATACTCTGGAGGGTAAGTGTGCTTGGCCTAGACCATATATTCCCCATCCCCCTACTCACCCCATCCCCCTTCCCTCCTCCTCAGGGCTTTCAAATGCAAACTTTGTTGAGATGACCGACATCCAGCGCATGGCTCTTCCCCTCGCCCTGTGCAATCGGGATATCCTAGGAGCTGCCAAGACTGGGTCTGGGAAAACCCTAGCCTTTCTTATCCCCCTCGTTGAGTGTCTCTACCGCCAAAAATGGGGCAAAAATGATGGAGTGGGTGCCATGGTCATCTCTCCCACCCGGGAACTGGTAGGTTTTGCCTCTTCCATTCGTCTCCTATGGCCTATCCTCACCCATCCCTCTACCCTCCCCTACAGGCAGTTCAAATTTTTCAAGTGCTGTGTCAATTTGCCAAATGTCACAACTTTTCGGCTGGCTTGGTGATCGGTGGCAAGGACTTTGTCGGGGAGCAGGACCGAATTTCCCGCATGAATATCCTCATATGCACCCCCGGAAGGCTCCTACAGCACATGGACCAGACCCCGCAATTTAGCTGCTCCAACCTTCAAATGCTTGTGCTGGATGAGGCTGACCGGATTCTCGATCTCGGGTTCTCCAAGTATCTCAATGCCATCTTAGATAACCTACCCAAGGAGAGGCAGACCCTACTCTTTTCCGCTACTCAGACAAAATCAGTCAAGGACCTTGCCCGCCTTTCCCTCAACTCTCCTGAGTATGTGGCCGTGCATGAAAAGGCCGAGCATGCTACTCACAAGGATTTACATCAACATTTCATGGAGTGTGCCCTTCCCTCCAAGTTAGATCTCCTCTTTTCCTTCATCAAAACACATCTTACCACCAAGGGCATTGTCTTTCTCTCTTCCTGCAAGCAAGTTCGCATGGTCTACGAGGCTTTCCGTCGTCTACACCCGGGTATTCCTTTAATGTTGCTTCACGGGAAGCAAAAGCAGCAGAAGCGCCTGGAGATCTTTGACACCTTTTCCCGTACCAAGCATGCCTTCCTCTTTTGCACGGACATTGCAGCCCGTGGCCTAGACTTTCCGGCGGTCGAATGGGTCATCCAGGCGGATGCCCCCGAGGATGCTGAAACATACATCCACCGTGTCGGCCGCACTGCCCGATACGAATCGGCCGGTCAAGCCCTTCTTATCCTCCTTCCCTCGGAGCGCGAGGGGATGCTTGCCCTTCTCGAACGTAAACGCATCCCCATCACTGAGATCAAGGCCAGGGCCAGCAAACAAAGGACCATCCAGCCTCAACTCCAGAGCTTTTGCTTTAAGGATCCTGAATTCAAATACTTGGCGCAAAAGGTACGTTTGCTTCAGAGGAATGAATATAACCTTTGAGAGGGGAAGTATCGTTTGAATGTGAGTGCAAACTCATATTCCATCACCCTCACCATCACTCTATGCAGGCCTTTGTGTCGTACATTCGTTCCATCTACCTTCAAAAGGAAAAGTCGGTATTCGACGTCCATGCCCTTCCTACCGAAGAGTTTGCCCATGCCCTTGGTCTTCCTGGGGCCCCCAAGATCAAGATTATGAAGAAGGCCCAAGGGAAAAATGTATCTTATCAGCAGGCTGCTCTGCAGAAGCAGCTCAAGGAGGAAGCAGAGGTGGAAGAGGAATCTGATTCGGAATCTGAGGAGGAGGAGGATGACAATAATGTGGAAAGTAAGGAGCTTGCACAGCCCAAGGTAGTAACCAAGATAGACAAGATGAGGAATCGTAAGAACAACACGGTCCTTTCGGAGCACCATGCCAAGCTCGTCCAGGAATCTGAGGGCGACTTTACCAGTGTGGTGGATGGAGAGGATGAGGATTTCATGGTGCTGAAGCGACATGATCATGCCTTGGATGAATCGGTCCCCGAGGTGGAGATGGAGCATGGGTCCTCTGAGAAGGCCAAGAAGGCCGAGCGCAAACTTCGTAAGAAGGAGTTGCAGCAAAAGGGCGCCAAGGGCGAGAGACTCGTCTTTGATGATGATGGCATAGCCCACCCTCTTTACGAGATGGGTACCGAGGCGGACTTCCGGGCTGAAGGTGCCCCTGAAGAGCAGATCCTTCGACGAGTTGAAGAGGGCCGGCGGATGATGACCGAGGCGGATGTCGAGGATCGGGATACGGCAAGGGAGAAGCGACGAACCAAGAAGTTGGCCAGGAAGCTTCGGGATCGGGAAGAGGCCGGCCTGGGTGGTACCGAAATGCAGGTCACCCTTGGAAGCGCTTCGGAAGATGACATGTCTAGTGGCGGTGAGTCTAGTGATGCTGAAACGGAGGAGGATGAGGCGGATAGAGATGCCAAGCGACCCAAGATGATGGATTTGGAGGAGCAGGAGGCCCTTGCACTTCGGTTGTTGAGTCAGAGTTAACGTGGAGAGCCGATCAATACATAGCAATACCATCATAACATCACCATATCTAACAACAACACTCTCCTAGCTAGAGTGGGAATGGGGTATGTTTTAGAATAGACACCGGGACAGTTTATGATGAGCAAATACACGATGTCTTTATTGGCCCTCGACGAATGCTATCCATCTTTTGAAAACAACCATCAATGACGATGTCTTCCACTGACCCTCTCAGAACGCTGCCTTTCACCGGCATAGACACGCTGTTTTTGGGACTCCTTGGGTGGTCGGTCTTCCTTTTTTTTACGATCATCAATGGCCTGACGAACCCGGGGATCCAGGACAACGTAATCATCCACTTTTTCCTGCCGCTGCATCAGGTCCTTTCCTCGTTCATCCTTGGCAAAGCACAAGGCATGAGCCATCCACGATGTATCCTTGTCCTCGTTAGTCAGCTGGAACTCATCCTCCTCATCCACCTCCAGTCGGTCTAATTTCTCGGAAACTTGGCCTTCTCCCCCTTCTCTATGGGAGCCAGAAGAGCTCTTGTCTAAAGAAGAGGAGCGTTTGGAAAAGGACTGGCAAGACTCACACCCACGAATGTCATGAAGAGCGCAACGGCGCCTTGAGCCGTCATTGGAGGCGCCTTTGTCCTTCTTGGAGGGCCTCTCCCTCGATTTAGCATCCCACATTTTGCTGGTAAATTCCTGTAGCAGGGCATATGTCTACCGATTGAGGAAGGGAGGGGAGATACTGAGTAAATCGTACAAATCGTGCCGTATTATTTTCACTAACCTGATCCTCCTTAGCTCGGCGGGACTTTCTACTGCCGGATATGGTAGATCGTTCACGATGCTCTCTTTCGCCATCCAGATGATAAGAAGAAAGCTTGGAGCGTTTCTCCTTCTTCCTCCTCGGGTCACTTTCTGAAGGTGGTGGGCTGTCGGTCTTTCCCAGTAACTTGGCCTTAACTTGATCAATCTCTTCCTGGACTTCATCCACCTTTCTCTTCCTCCCCATCTCCTCTACCTTCGTAGAAGTATCCATTTTTTTGGCCTTTACAGCATTTTCCATATCTTGATTCAATTTACGATCTTCCCAGGTAGATCCATCGGAGCTTGGAGCTTCTTTCTCTTCCGACTGCTGTCTAGAGGGCTCCTTGGATATCATTTTTCTATCCTCCTTCATCCCCTCTCTAACCAGATCTTCTCTCGCCCCTTTTGGCCCATGCTGACTGGCATGAACCAATTGAGGGTCATCCGTTAAGAGATCATGACTACTGCGCATCCGACCGGCCCTACCCTTGGGGGTTTGAGATCTTCCGTTCGCCACCACTGCCTCCTCTTCCTCCTCCCCAAAGGATAGAAGTTTGGTATTTCGTCTGTGCATCTTGGACTTGATAGCTTTACTTTTCCTCTCTTTGGAGGGTGCTGCCTCGGTGGGAGCCATGAGTCTAGGCTGAGCTCGGGGAACAATATCTGTAAAGGGGTTTTCCACGACCTTGGTCCCCTTGATTCGGGGTGGGAGGATGGGTCGATCATTTCCATCGCATTCAGCTTCGCCAATCTGAACAACATTATAGATGGAGTCTCCGACCACCCGACCAAAGAGCGTATGCTTCCCCTGCAACTCTTCCGTGGCTGCCAGGGTGAGGAAGAACTGAGACCCATTCTCGTTCCTTCCTGCACTCGCCATGCCCAACAGGCCCCGTCGGTTGAAACGGAGTCGACTGTGGAATTCATCCGGGAAGGGCTCCCCGTACACGGACTCACCACCGGCCCCAGATGCGGTGGGGTCGCCGGTCTGGGCGATGAAGTTGGAAACGATGCGGTGAAAGATCACACCGTCATAGTAACCTTCCAGGCAGAGTTGGATAAAGTTTCTACATGCTTTGGGGCATTGCTTCGCCCAAAGCTCCACTTCAATATCCCCGCATGTGCTGTGCAAGATAACCTTTCCGCTGGTGAGAAGGAAGACGAGATGAGATGAGATATGAGATGAGGAGCACAAAGAATAATGGCGAAAAGGGTCTACCTGATGGGAGGTTCTTGATTGTAGATGTTGCTCATGGGGATCCTCGGAAAAAAAAAAGACGGTGCGAATCACGTACAACAGAAATGAGCTATGGTGAGGATGAAGTACTATTTAATGATACCCATGGAATGTACACCACAATGATGGTGTCCCTACAGGGTTACTATGTGGCTTCTATACAATAACAAATGGTGGTCGTTAAGCACACTTTTCCCTTGGGCTGTTCAATAATTCATCAGCTACCCTCAGTCAAGTGATGACATGCTGCTGGAGCTTTTCAAATAAATAACAAGTCAGCCTCTTGCTTTAGTAGCATTGTCTCTCATGACAATGGCCACAGATTGGATCATACAATGAGAAAAGTCAACAATGTATTTCATTTTTAATATCACGGGGCTTCAAGTACAATTGAAAGCATACAGATAGAATGAAACCCTCTTTTAAAAGAGTTCAAGGCATTAGATGGGCTAAGAAATATGATTACCATATTGTTAGGGGTTTGGTTATCGGGAGGGTGTAAACGAATCAGGGAGTGTATTTAAATGTAAAGTGGCTTCATCTTCAAATGTATTGGGAATGCCAGTCAAAAGTCCAGTCCTTTGTCGCTGGGGTTTCCCACAGGCATCCCCCTCACACAGATGACAAAACGATTTCCAAGTCATTACAGTATAACCCTCCGGGACTATTCACTTCTCAGTGCGTATACCACATCATCAAATATCAAGAACGTGTTTAATTCCTTTAAAGCTGCCATATTCCAACGACGCTCCATGCATCTCAATTCCTCTTTTTAGAGCATTTCTCTCGGGAAAAAGACCTGGGCTTCTTGGGGAGTAACGAACTAGATTATCGTTTGATATTGTGATCCTGCCTTGATGAGTTCCTGGAACGGATATATCTGTATGTTGTATGCACTCTTCACTCTTGTTTGTGGGTCATGACTCGATCGTTGTGAGAGGAGCTGGTTGACTAAGCAAGTCCATGCAGGTGTTCTGTAGAGTCTTGGTGGTCTGTGTTCGGAGGGACTCGGGTGTAAGCTTCGCTTATTGGCATTAGGTTGGCGTGTGCGACGTCTCATCGCTCGCTGTCTATTTCTTGATGAGGCCTAATCGTGTGCGTCACAGTGTGGGCAGCCCCCGATAAAGGGAATTCGCCCATTTTTGCATTTTTTTAGTAGGAATCCTGCAAAATGGGGATACTTTTTAGGATGTGGATGACTATCCCAACAGTCGTTTGGGGGAACTGGTATCGGAGCATTCCTCCTCATTGTGTGGGATGAACGCGAAGGAGTGCATCCCTCACTCCCAGCACCCGAAAAGTCAAGCCTTATAAACTCATAGTGAGAGGCATTCTCCCCTACTTTGGCGTGTCTATTGTCACCTTTTCCCATCTTCCCTCACTGCTCCCTTTACCCTTTCCCTTGAGGCTCTTCCCCGTCTTTCTTTCCCTTTTTGACTGACATCAACGTTTGGAATTATGCTTCGTCTTGCTCTTACTCCTGGACGGTTCGCTGTAAGTCACACAACATTATCAGGAGGGGAGTTTAGGGATCGTCGGTCCATGGCGGCAGTTGGGCCTTGCTGTGGACGCGGTCATTTTCACCCCACTCAACCTTACATTCTCCTCTTCGCTTGATGGCCCTTGACTGTAGAAGAACGCCACTGCCTCCCGCAGTCTGATCCCCGGATTCTCCATGGCCCGTCGTTCCATGGCCAGTACCTCTGGTAGGTGTTTGCTTTGATCGTCTTTTATAACGATGCCATCGTCTGTTCTCTCTCCTTGGCTCATCGTCCCTCCCATGACACTCCACACAGATGAACATGATGTCGTGGTGATTGGTGGGGGTCCCGGAGGTTACGTGGCGGCCATCAAGGCGGCCCAACTCGGTCTCAAGACGGCTTGTGTGGAGATGCGAGGATCCCTGGGTGGAACGTGCCTTAACGTCGGATGCATCCCCAGTAAGGCCATGCTGAACAACTCGCACCTCTTTCACATGGCCCAGCATGAGTTCAAGGATCGTGGGATTGATGTGGGGGATGTGAAACTAAAC
Source organism: Piptocephalis cylindrospora (assembly GCA_003614145.1). Taxonomy (NCBI): domain Eukaryota; kingdom Fungi; phylum Zoopagomycota; class Zoopagomycetes; order Zoopagales; family Piptocephalidaceae; genus Piptocephalis; species Piptocephalis cylindrospora. The sequence goes on from KZ987971.1 coordinate 9,030, forward strand.
CTGGATGCCATGCTGGCCAAGAAGGATTCGGCCGTCAAGTCCCTGACTAGCGGGATTGAGTTTCTCTTCAAGAAGAACAAGGTGGATTACGTGAAGGGCAAGGCATCCTTTACCTCGGCCAACGAGCTGTCCATTGCCCCTATCGATGGCGGATCCTCCTATCCCCTTCGCGCCAAGAACTTTATCATTGCCACTGGTTCTGAGCCCTCCCCCTTTAAGGGTGTTGAGGTGGATGAGAAGCAGATTGTTACGTCGACCGGGGCCCTTGCCCTGCAGAAGGTCCCTGAGAAGATGATCGTCATTGGTGGCGGTATTATTGGTCTGGAGATGGTGAGTCCTCTTCCATTGTGCTTCACTGGTTTTTGCAGGGGGATACTGATGAGACCCTTTCTTTCTCCTACAGGGATCCGTCTGGAGCCGCTTGGGAGCCGAGGTCACCGTGGTCGAGTACCTTGGAGCCGTTGGCGCCGGTATGGACGGAACCACTGCGTAGGTGTCATTTCCATCCTCTTTCATCCTATCACGTCTCATCCCGCCTCATCCCCATGATATACAGCAAAACTTTTGGACGCATTCTCCAGAAGCAAGGTCTGAAGATGAAGCTCAACACCAAGGTCATCAACGCTACCCAGGAGGGTGGTAAGGTCCAGGTGAACGTGGAGTCCGCCAAGGGCGGAAAGCCCGAGACTCTGGAGGCCGATGTGGTCCTTTTATCTATCGGGCGTCGTCCCTACACCGAGGGCCTGAACCTCGAGGCAGCCGGAGTGGAGATGAATGAGCGGGGCCAGGTGAAGATTCAGTCGGACTTTAAGACGTCCGTCCCTCACATCCGTTGCATCGGGGATGTGACGTACGGGGCCATGTTGGCCCATAAGGCCGAGGAGGAGGGCATTGCGGCGGTCGAGTACATCAAGGAAGGTCACGGCCATGTCAATTATGACAACATCCCCAGTGTGATCTACACTCATCCCGAGGTGGCCTGGACTGGCAAGACCGAGGAAGAGGTGAAGAAGGCGGGGATCAAGTACAATATTGGTACATTCCCCTTTGTGGCCAACTCCCGTGCCAAGACCAATGGGGATTTCGAGGGCTCTGTCAAGATCATCAGCGATGCCGAGACGGACCGGATGCTCGGTGTTCACATCATCGGACCTGTAAGTGGACATGGGATGAGAGAGGGAAGGAGGGTAGGGAGGTGGGGGGGATGAAACTGGGTTATTTGATTTACTCACGCCTCTTGCTCTTATCCATGTAGAATGCTGGTGAAATGATTGCTGAGGCCGTCCTTGCGCTTGAATACGGTGCTTCCTCTGAGGATGTTGCCCGTACCTGCCATGCTCATCCCACGCTAAGTGAAGCGTTCAAGGAAGCCTGCATGGCCACGCACGACAAGGCCATCCACGCCTAAGGAAGAAAGAAGATGATACCGGTGTGTGCTGAGCTTTTTAGGGGATGGGCCTGTGGACCTTTTTTCAGTGTCTCAGGAAATACAAGAAAATGGGAGATGAGCAATGAGGTGCAAAAATCGATGGATTTCTTTCTTGTTATCGCGCATGTTTCCATTGGTGATATAGTGCCTACTGGATGGAAGGATACAAAGAATAGCACACTGTTGGAAATCCCCTTTAGATTCGTGGTTGAACGGCCAAGCACTTTATCCATGGTATGGGCCAAGAGAGGGAGAAGTGATGTGCTGTTCCAACGATGACATACCTTTTCCTCCCAGCCCTAGTCAGCTCATCTCCTTATTGTGCATGCGTTCTGATCGAAGTGGGAAGGCACCATCGAGACCCGTGTCTCTATCTCATCTCTGTGTGTGTTTCTCTCTTTATCTTTCTCTTCATCCACAGCAGTCCTAGGGGCGCTTTAGATGAATAAAAATGATGCGGGATCTCTCTCTGCTTTCCTCATTGCCTTGGTCAATACCTCCGCGTTTGCGTCATGTCCTACCTCACTTTTAGGAAGCGTATCCGGATCGAAGGTGGCGGTAGGCAAGCACAATGCTATCCTACCAAAATCGTATCTATTTCCCCGGCCAAGTCTGGATGAAGCCCATTCATGCCGTGGAGCGTATCTCACTGTCATGGATATCCTCGTCGTCGTCATGGACATCCTCTTCCTCGTCATGGACACAAGCCAAGAATTGCTTCTGAGGGCCAAGGCCAATTGTCTAGATCCACATCCTTTCCGGAAGGTCATAATCATTGCAGATGGAAGCGCCCACTCATACGTCTCGATGATCTCGGTGTGGGATTTACCCGAGAAAGGGATTGGATTCTTCATGTCCGCCTCCATTCATCTACAGTCTATATGGTCAAAATGGCTCCATCTCCGCCCCCTATCATCCCATGCCCCAGGGTTCATTTACTGACCATTGCATGGGTCCTAAATCATTTTTCATTTCCACTCTATCTGGATTGGATGGTAGCTTCTTTCTTTTAGAAATTGGCGATATCTGGGCTTATCCAGCTGTAGAGGCGAGGGAAAAGGGGGCGCACCACACGCCTGTTTACTCCGCCCCGAGGGATATGATACTCACAGTATTTCCTCCCTCATCCCCCCTCTAGCATTCATTGCCACACTAGACGGGGTTTAAGGGAAAGAGAAGGGAGCGGGTTACACTAGAGCCCCCCTCCCCCTTCCCTCCGACCCTTGCATACCATACTGCATAGTGTACCGCTTCACAGCCCCCTTCCCCCCAGAGACAGATAGGAGCAGGAGGCGCCAGCACTTTTTTTTCCGCCCATACATCGAACTATGTGCCACAGCAACCAGACGCCTCACACTCCCGCGCGCTGATCTCTTACAGGGCTCCGAAGCGCCGCTGTCCTATGGCGCCATGAGTCGCCCAGGGACCAGTACCTTCTGGGCCATCGGGCCCTCTTCAAGGCAGGGAAAGGGAGAGCGTCCCCCAGGCGGGAGCTTTCCAGCTTCGCTTCCGAATCTTGCACATGCCCCTCAGTGTTCAATTGGTAAGAGGGATGTTCTAGGTATCTCGAGTATAAATCTTACGGGGTTCCAGGGCTCTTCGTTTATCCACCACCCACCACAATTGGCCCCTCACACTTTACCCGTTGTCCTTGACGTCTCCCTCCCTTTTCCCCCCTTTACTCACATTCGCTCTCTTTCTCCCAAGCTGCGCTCTACCCATCGTACTCCCTCCCTACCTCCCAGCCCTAGTCCCAGTCCTAGCCTCCCCCCAGCCACCTGCCACCGCAACTCACTCAACCTTGCCACTTCCCATCCGCTCATCCTCTCCTCTCCCTCCTATTTCCCCCCCCCCCCCCCCCCCCACACCCCCCCCCCCCCCCCCCCCCCTTCCCCCCAAATTCTCATCCCACCCCCCCCCCCCCCGCGGACATCAGGAAAGAGCAAGAAAGCAAGAGGGAGAGAAAGGGGAG
>KZ987972.1:0-12416 GCA_003614145.1 Piptocephalis cylindrospora
AAAGAGAGCATGTAAAGCAGAGGGGTACCGACGATGCATAACATCACCAGTTTGAACGATCATCCGGGTCCTCACCAGTTCCAGTGGGGATAGGAGGAGCCCGACCAAGGCATGGCTGGACACGAGCGTGGCTAGATTGGGGCCTACATGCTCCAGATGGGCCAGGGGGATCGTGTCATCATACAGACCAAATTGCCCATTGAACCAGCCTTCCAGGGATGGTTGCATCATGGCCACAAGCATTTCATGGGTCCAGTGTGCTCCTTGACCCTTCCACAGTCCGAGGAACCCCTCGTGTGGGGAGGAAGCCATGGCCTGAAATGTTCCCCAGGAGGAACCCTCTAGGGGTGGGAGTTGATAAGGGGGTCTGGAGGCGCTGGAGTGAGGATCTTCCGTGGAAAGATAACCCAATGTATCTTTCCTTGCCCTCCGCATCTATCCGAGTAAACGATGGAGGAGTATGAGCGGGTGTGGACACATTGGGAAAGCACCCTGATCTCTTTCCCCCACTCACTGTGTGCATTGAGGCTTGAGCGCGACGTTCCCGTTCCCGACGACGCAACCCCTCCCCTCCCGGACCCCGACCGGCAGCACGTCTTCTCCGACGGTCTGGGTTATAGTATTCAGGGTCATCTGAGGGAACCGAGTCTTCATCCTCTTCCTCCTCCTCCTCCGTGGAGGAGAGGATGGAGGCGTCATCGGAGGCGGATAGATCATCGGCGTGCTCATCGTACTCGAGAGATTGGGCGCTCATCTCCATATCAGATCCCGAGGCGTCCTTTCCCTTCTCATGAGCCCACTGACGCCTTAATCGATCATTTGGCAGGTACTGCACCTGGGCCAGGGTGCTGGCCAGGTCAAAGGGCTCAACGACCGACGTGGTCATGAACTTGACCGCTCCATACTTGATCAGCGACCAGGAGAGCCACGGGCTCTCCTCCCCTCCCAGACCACCATCCCCAGAGGCAAGTTTCACCTCCGAGTCGTCAATGCTTTCGAGAAGGTAGGGATGGGCGGAGGATCCGGTGGTACCCGAGTCGTTGTTGGCGGTTCCACGGGTGATCAGGGTGGTGGGACGCGTTCGAAGAGGGTCTGAGAGACGGGCCACGGACGGTTCAAAGGTGAACCTGGGCCCCGAGGAGTCTGAGGAGCCGGGCATGCGCAGGTGAAGGCTGTTTTGGGAGACGAGGGTTGTGGTGGTGGTGGTGGTGGTGGAGGAGGAGGAGTAGAAGAAGAGGGAAGGAGGACAGACTGAGTGATACCAGGTGTGTGAGGTCGGAGATGACAAGCCTTGTTATGGTAGTTATCCGATGTTGTGAAGAAGGATGATGAGCACAGTGTGCTGTAGCTGGTTGGCCTGGGGAGAAGCCGCCTTGGGGGCAGTATCATCTTTGGATCCATTCCTGAACTCGATCTATGTCTTGCCTCCATGATCCATATCCATTGCCATGGATTGGGGACCATAACCAAGCCTATCTCCCAAGTATTGCGTATCGAGTCATCATAAGGAAGAAGGGGGGAAGGTTGCTCTGTAAGGTCAAAGAGCCCTGAGATCCAAGTACCAGTCTTTGTAGTCGCTCGAAGTCAACTCCACATCCAAAAGTACGCCTCACCACCCGCGTCTCCATCTCACTCTACCTTCTCACTCTACAATTACGAGCTGTGCCTGCTTTTCCTCTCTCTCTTTCTCTCTCTCTTTCTCTCTTTCTTTCTCTCTTTCTTTCTTCTCTCTTTCTCTCTTTCTTTCTTCTCTCTTTCTTTCTTCTCTCTTTCTTTCTTTCTCTGTTTCTCTCTTTCCAACGACCGTTCCATCACTATCCATGGTTAAAATCGGCAAGGTAGCTCAAGAAAAAACAGCCCAGGGGAAAGGAGCCCAAGGAAAAGGAGCCCAGGGGAAAGGAGGCCGGGGAAAAGCAACCCAAGGAAAAACAGCCCAGGGAAAGAAGGGGAGGAAGAAGGAATGTGACGATGCTGAAGGTAGGTGAATCATTCCAGATGGACCCCTCCCCTCACGTATTCTCAGGCCCTCCCAACCCTTCCTCTCTTGTAGATGGAAAGCTCAAGGTTGCCAACTCCCTCAAGGTGAGGCACATCTTGTGTGAAAAGATACGTGAAGCCAACAAGGCCCTGGAGCTCATCCGCTCAGGGGAGCGGTTTGATAAAGTGGCGGAAAAGTACTCGTCGGACAAGGCCAGGGTCGGGGGAAATCTGGGCTGGATGGTGCGTGGTAGCATGGTGGAGACCTTTCGGGATGCCGCCTTTAAACTACCTCCCAGTACCGTAACTTCCCCCATTATGCCTGCTGATTTGGTGAAAACCGTGCATGGATATCATATCATCATGGTGGAGGATCGAAAATGAAGAAGAGAAGGGGGGAGTATCTTTTCTCACTGAAGAAATGGAGCACTTTTTTTTTCTTGCATGTCTTGCCCCGTCCCTCTGGGAAGGAGAGATTGGTGTAACATGTAGAGGATCCTCAGGGCTTGACTAGCCTTGACATCTTTCCCGGAAAGACCCTCAGCCTGGACACCACCCTACATGACAAGGAAAAGGGAAGGATAATGAGACCACGCATGCCATCGTCGCATCGAGAGCATTCAGCAACAGATGCGCTGACGTTGTCTCCGGACAGGGTGAACGTGTGGGATTCGACAGGGAGAGAGTCGACGATCCGTGCGTCCATCTCCCCTCTACAAACGCAATGACCGGGTGGCTCGTCCTTGGAAAACCCCGCTTGGCTGGAAAGGTACCTGGCAAATGCTGACTTTCCCCTCCTCCCCTCAGACATGGGTCGAAATCATCCCCGGATCTACACTCCTCTTCATCGCACTCTCCCCCATCGCATCCTGGATATAGGGGAGAGCTAGTAACATGAAGCAGATTGCTTGTCTAACACCACCACCCCTCTCGGATACGCCCCATTATCCTTACCTCGATGCGCATGGGGCATGCAGGACGGCTCAGGAGGAGAAGGAGGAGGAGGAGGTGATGGTGCGGATCCTCTACCGTGCCCAAACCGAAGCCTCCTTGAATGGGATAAATTCTCATTGTTCCATGGGGTATAAAACCAGGAGGGCCCATGTCCCTCCTTGTACCTGAATACTGTCTTTACCCTCCATCTCACCCCATCCCATTTCTACTCACCTCATTCTAGGATCATCCACTCCATCCTCAGTGCATCTCCTCATACACACATCCACCCACATATCATGCTCTCTCTGCCCTCCCTCATCTCATCCATGAGCTTGGCCCTTGCCCTCGTAGGGCAGGCTCAAGGCCAGATGAAACCCGTTGATTACGCAGCTCGTGCAGTGAACTCTGGGAAGTTCCTGTGTACGGATGGATATCTCCTGGTACTTCGGTCCGACTACACAGATGACTGTGGACTTGCGCCTCCCACAGCCCAGATGCCTTTTGTGAACTTTATCCGGCCCAACGCCTGGATTTCCGCCACTCCCTCCCCGGTCCACATCAATATTGGCAATATGTCCGACCCGGTCTTTACCACGACTCTCACCCAACAAAATCCCCCAGCACGCTTCTCCTCCCTGAAGCAAGGATACATCGGGCTCGGAGAGCCTGGGCACATCCGGATCTCGGGTAAGGGCTGTCTGATCCACCAGGGCAAGAACCATGTCGATACTGGTCTTTGCACAGGAGACCAGTCCCTTTGGGAGATCCAGGCTCGGACCTAGAGGAGTCTCCCCTAGATTATGGCGGTGGTGGGAAGGGTGGTGGTGGGGATAAAGGGTTTAAAATAGCATAAACTTGCCTCCCTTTTGCGTAACTCTTTTCCATTCATGCGCTCTTGGTCAAATTCACTCCCAGGACCCCCATCATGCAGGAGAGATGGCCGTAAAAGGAAGGTGATCTCGTTCTCGCTTTCAAGTCTCTATGGGGAGTGGAAGGGGTGACAAGTGCTGGAAGAGAACACGCATCATTAGGAAGGCTGACAGCTCCTAGTCCGCTCTATGCCCCTCGTCATGCTGGCCCAGGAGCGGGGATTGGTGATGGATGATCCCTAGAGTTCGCGCACTCAGTCCCCTTTTCCCGATTGGCCTCGAATAGGCCCCAGCCCAACTACACCAATACTCTCCCCCTTTGCGCCTCATTATTGCACATCAGGAACCTCTTCCTCCGTGCCGTCTCCTCTGAAACTCCGCCGAATTTTTATCCAAGTCATCCCAACACCATGCTGTCCTTGACATGTCTGACCTTGCTGAGTCTTCCTCAATCATTCTTGGTCTTCTCTGTCTTCTTCCTTTTCCCTTCCTTCTCTTCCTTCTCTTCCTCTTCCTCCTCCTTAAACTCCTCCTCCATATTCATTTCTCGCCTCTCGTATCCCATGCTCCACTAGGCCATCCCTGGCGGAAAAGGAAACTCTGGGGGGGGGGGATGAGGAAGGGTAGAGTAGATACCCGTTTCCAGAGACCCCTCGGTCTCGACCTTGTCCCGGCTAGACAGGCCTGTTTGGGTGGACCGACTCCCATAGCGCACATCCTCTCCCAGCGCCCTTTCTTCTAATTTCCTTGACCGCACCAAGCCCTCCTTCCGAATGTCCAGGACGAGGACGAGAGCAATGATGAAGAAGGCATAGATGGAGATGAGGACGGTAAAGGTGTAGAAGGTAATTTCACTGAAAAGTAAAAGGCTATACGCCCAATTGGTCATGGCGGAGATCACCATGAATTGTATACCGGATGAAGCTGCTCCGATTAGGGCGACCCGATGTACTGCTCGCATCCCATTGAGGGCCTTGGCTACCTCCACTGCGTACGGGCTGCTCGTCTTACTGGGCCCCCCGGCCCCTCGATCATCGCTTCCCCCAATTCCCGAGCCATCCAGGGTGCCCTGAGAGGATCCGGCGAACCGGGTCGTGTTCCATGGGTGGTCAGGCTGATCCCGCGCCTCCTGGAGCTCCGTGTCCACGACCTGGGCAAAACATACCCCATATTCGTAACAGCACAGAGAGACCAAGATGGAAGGGTAGAGGTAGCATGTACCATAGAGGATACAGAATACCATGTACCACACCTGGTTCCCATGATCTAGGCCTATAGCAGAGAGGACTCCCATGATCCCTCCCAAGAAGCAAAGTGCTGGGATGAAACGGAGGAGACGTTGGATGGTACGTTGACTTAGGCCAAGGTGAACCGTATCAAAATCAATACTTCCGGCCATGGTGACCAAGCCAGAGAGGTAGGGCCGAAGGCCGACGTACATGAAAGGGTAGGCTATGGATCTCATAAGCTCCCGTACCCAGTAGGGGCTGTTCACATCCACGAGCAGGAGGATGGCGTGGATCCCCATGAAGATGACGGACAAAGCATATGCCAGGGACAATGACAAGAGTGGAGGCCATCTGGAGGTGGGTCGCAAAAGGTACATGTAAAGGGAATTTCGCATAAAGAGAGCAGCATTGGCCATGAGACCCAGCGCACAGGCCACCGTTATGATGTAGTACCCGACTACATAGACCTGGCTTTCCCGGCAATCCCGGATGTTGAGGTTCCACCGGCAAGGGGTCATGTCAGGATTATCAGGTAGATAGAGGGGGTCATTTGGATGGTACATGATAGACCTCGGGCCCAAGAAGGCAGAAGGGAGGAAGGGGAGGGGGGGATCCGTAAAGTGGTGAGCAGCAAATGTAGCAATAGCAAGATGTGATCAAGGGGGAAGGGGTAAGGGAGGAATTAGGTCGGGAGGGTAGGGGATATGATATGTATCCAGATTCTGACCTCCAAGGCATGATCTCATGGAACAAGAGATCATCGCACCCTCTCTGAGGAAGAAAAAGATTGGTTATGAGAGGTCCTCTCCTCCCCACACATCCTGAGTAGACTGGGGTTAACTTGGAAAGACATGTGCTGGAAGGATGTATAAGATAATTCATGCGAAGATCTGCCGTGTGATTGGATGAAACACCCAGCTTTCCAGATGAGTGTGCATGTGCAGCAGTATAGACTGCCCGACTGTGAGAGCGGGGAGGGAGCCCTTCTCCCCCCTACCCCAATTGCTTGGATATGTTCCACATGACCAGGGTATGTAGGATGGGAGGGTGGGAGCGGAGGGTGAATAGCCGACATGAGTGGAATTCACATACAAGCATTTCTATGACTTGACCTTTATGCCCTTACACATGAGTGATTGGATGAAGTGGATGGGTCCTTGCCGATTTATTCATGCAGATTGGATAATAAGCCTTATAAACTCCGAATGTGTGTGCCATAGTGTGGGGCTTCTTTTCCTCAAATACAAGCCCCCAGGACCTCTGGGTGCCCTCTCCGTTCGTGCCTACCTCCAGTAGCGGAGTTTCATCTTGTCTCAATGAATGTACGGCTCTTGCAATGGCCTGTCTTTTTGCAGGAGCCTCTTCCCTCCCCAAGGATGGATCGGGGCCTTGTGAATGGGTTCTAGCCTGGCTGGTGCTTCAATGGGGGCGGCTATCCCGTCTTGTCATGGCCCGGGTGTGTGGGGTTCATCCAGGGAGGACGCGTTGTCTGCGCGAGAGCTCTCTCAGCAAAAAGGGAAGTATGACGATAAGAAGGGTCCAGCCTGGTACTACAAGCTAGTCATTCCAATCCGCCACGGCCTTTCCATTGACGGTAGAGTCATTTCGTCCGTCGAGGCATGAAATGCCATGGAGGCGCATAGAGAAAAGAGGCCATATTCTTTTCCATTCCCCCATTCCCTTTACTTTTCTTGTTTTGAATTTCCGATTCAAAGTGAATAGCCCTCCTCATGAAGAGCTGTGGATAGACCTTGAATGCACACATCGTCCGGAAACAAGGTCGAAGGATAAACAGTCTCTTCTGGGACTGGTGAACGCACTTTCCCATCCCACTTTCCTTCTCCGACCATGGGAGATCCTTCCCGGTTCTCAGGACTTCTTTGAGCACACGGAAAGACCGCCCTTATCCGTATCCCCAAGCGATCTTTCTTTAGCGAAGCGGAGCAGGAAGACCAATCAAAGGCCATCCGTGACGTGACGCGTAAAAAATCTCTCACACGATCCTCATACTGCAGAGGAAGTATCGGATAGAGAGGTTACAGCATTGCTCTTCCACCCCATCTTGGTCCACATCTCCGCCATACTTGCGTTATTTGGTGTATGTGTGGTCAATCCTCTTCCCAGCGACACTGAGGTGGCATAGAGAGCCTGTGTGTATTATTACTAGGGAAAGATACACTTTGACACTCCGCTTCGTCATCCGATATTCCCTTATCCAACCTCTCTTTCTTCCACACTTTCCCTTCATTCAGCTTCATTTTCCCGCGCAAAAAATTCCCATGATTACCGTTATTCTAGGAACAGGCCCAGGATTGGGAGCCGCCTTGGTCCGCCAATTTACTGGTCAAGGCCACACGGTGGTGGCCATGGCCAGGAGAAAGGGTATGTGTCCAAGTTGGTATCGAGGGTGAGGAGAGCATGCACTGCTCCAGGTCATCTCACCCTCACGTCCATCCAAGATTTCCTGGATTCTCTGTGTGAAGAAGAGGCCAAAAAAGGAGGGAAAGTACGTCTATGCATCCTTGTCCATCTCCCCCATCTACTCATTCCTCCACCTTCAGATCATTGGAGTGCCCTGTGATGCCTCCAAGCCAGAAAGTATCAAGGATGCCTTTGCCCAAATCCCAAAGTCAGACAAGGTGGGCTGCCTGATCTATAATGCATCCGCTCCCTTTCGTCCCGCGTCGATCCTCGATACGACCCCAGAGGAGATGGAGGCTGCGTGGAAGGCCACATGCCTAGGGGCCCTCGTGGCCTCCCAAGCCATCCTTCCCGGGATGGTTGCACAGGGCTATGGAACCATTCTCTTCACCGGGGCCACCGCATCCATCCGTGGTTCCGCCAAGATGTCCGCCCTGGCCGTCCCCAAGTTTGGCGTACGCGCCCTTGCCCAGTCCATTGCCCGGGAATTTGGTCCCCAAGGCATTCATGCCTCGCACATCCTTGTTGATGGGGTCATTGATACGGAAAAGTAAAATCATTGCTCTTGCATGGATACCTTCTAAACATGCGGGCTGGAGTGTACTCATCGTCACACTTCCCCCCCTCCCATCCTACAGGACTAGACAGTACCTTGGGGATAAGCCCATACCCCAGGATTCCCTTCTTTCCCCCTCAGCCATGGCCCAGGTTTATTGGCAATTGTATGCGCAAGATCGGTCTGTTTGGACTCAAGAACTGGATATTCGGCCCTTTGTCGAGAAATTTTAAGTGCTTTCTCAGGCCGATATTTGCTCCTCTCCGAGCGGCGAGAGAGGCGAACATCCTATGTCTCTTCTACACTTCAAGATCCCCAGCTTGAGATAAAAATATATTTGAGGAAGAGAGCTTGGGGAGACCTTTTGACCCGTCATTTCCAAATATATAAAAAAGGCACATTTCAATTACGACCTCCCTCTCTCTGTCCTTTGGCCAGCCCAACATGATGTATGTGGTGTTGTGTCAGATCCTTTTTATTCCTTCCTCAGAAGGTGGAATATCCTGCCCACAGGCCCCCGTGGGATTCTTATCAGTATCGTATCCATTCCTAGTCGTGTCGTCCCCTATACATGGGATCTCTGACCTTACCCCCTTCTTCCCCTACATCTGCTTTGACATGTCTAGTACAACCCAACTTTCTCCCTTCTTGACCCAGCTATTACAGGATATAGCCTCTCACTCTCCACGGGTGGTATCAGAAGGGATGGCACCCGAAGATGGTCAGCCCTGTCGAAGGGCCGCGGTTGCCCTCGTCCTTCGTAGGCCCCCACCCTCCTCGTCCCAGCCTCCCCTCTCTCCTCTTTCCCTATCCGAACTCCTGTCGGTGAAGAGAGGTACATGGGCCCTTGGTCTTTGGGTGACTATGGAGGCGCCTGACTCACCGTTCTCTTCCATCCTAGATTCTGACTTGGCCAAGAAAGCCCCAGCTGTGGATTGGGCATCCCTCGAACTTCTCTACATTGTCCGGGCCACCAGCCGAGCGGATCCTTGGTCTGGTCAGGTACAGTCGAGCGTGGCCCGCGCCTACTTGTGATTCATCCCGTCTAGCTAACCATAGCCACACATGCATACACGCTCTCTCTCTCTGCTTAGGTGGCATTTCCTGGAGGCAAAGCCGACCCAGAGGATGTTTCGGACCAAGCCACGGCCGAACGGGAGGCTTTTGAGGAGGTGGGGCTGGATTTACGATCATCCGAGTACGTATCCTCTTTCTCCCTTATCCCACCCCGTCCCATCCCACCCCTAAAACCCCCAAATCCCCTAATCATCCCATCTTAAGCTTTTCTCATGTAGGATCCTTGGACGAGATACCGACGGATCGACCCACATCAAGGTCTCGTCGTATCCATCTCATCATCTCTCCCCATGTGTTCCTTCACGTTGGTGTGGATTGCCCTCCCATCCTGGCTAATCCAGATGAGGTGGCAAACACACTGTGGGTCCCTCTCTCTTTCCTGGTTTCATCCATGCCACCCGACTACACCGTCCGAATCTCCCTGACAAGTCGCTTTCTCCCTCCCACTCGAGGCTGCCTCACTCCCATCATTGCCTGTCTTCTCGGAGATCTCCTTCTTCCGGGCATCCGACTCAAGGGTGAGGAAAACATGTCCAAGATCATCGGGTTGGGTGATGGTCCTATCCTCTGGGGACTAAGCCTTTCCATTACCCATTCCCTCCTCACTCTTCCCTTCGTCCATCATCCATCCTCCTCTACCCATCACATACCTCCGCTCCCTCCGTACAGCTTTACCCATTGGCCCTGGAGGGTCATTTCATCTGCTCTTGGCTTCGTTTCCCCCACCCGTCCTCACCCATGGTACACCTTGGCCATTGGCCTTGGTTTTGCTTTCCTCCTTCCTCTTTCCATGGCTTCCTACTCTCTTCTTTCTGGATAATCCTTTGTTCTGCCTTGAGGGGCTGGCCTGTCCATGTTGGCATGCATATCTCTCATCCATCCCAAAAATCCTAGAGCGGATGAGTGTCATAGTGTCTACCTTTACTGAATGTATGGATATGCTTTTTATTATAGCGAGACTGATGGTTGAATAGCCTTTTAGAGGATGGGTGGAAAAGCCTTCTTCTCATCCTGGATCATCCTCGCACATTCCATCTCATTCTTAATCCCTCGTGTCAACTCCGCATCATCCTCTTCCCCATCCCCTCATTGAGCATGTTCCGCCTAACCAAGATCCCCGCCCCTCTTGTCGACTATCCCCATGACCTGGAAGGTCTAGGATACACCTTTACCCCAGAAGGACGCATGGTGGATAAGGTCACTGGTAAGCCCTCGGAAACTAGAGTCTTCGATTTACCCTCTCACCCCCTCCTCGCCATGATAGGAGAGCCAGCCGCACCCAAACCACCCAAGGTATCCCAAAGTACCTGGATTCGCGCTTACTCGGGTAGGTCAGGGCTTAGCCCAATATATCCCCTTCTTTTCCCTTCCAAAACCAATGACCTCCCTCGCTGGTCACCTGAGACTAGATGGGCTGAGCAAGGAGGTCAGGCGATGGATGCAGGAAACATGGAATTTACGACCCTTACCACTTACCACCCCGGAGAAGCCCCATGCGACCATCTATCATTCGTAGGCTCATCGGATGTGTCTCATCATTTTTAGGAGGTGATGGTCCCCTACTCACCTTCCCTACCCCTCTTTTGAATGTGATGACCCAGGGAGGATCTATTGGATCATCCATCCAACATCCTAGTTATCCTACCTACTGTTGGTGAAAAGTAAGGCTCTCTGTTTGGGCCTCCCACCCCGCCCGTCTCATTGTCTCTCGTAGGGTAGGACAATGGTCCAAGATGGCCATTCGGGATGTGGGTATGCGAGAAGGTGCGGTGGGCTCCTACGTGGACATGGCCAAGGAGCTAGGCTATTCCGTTGTCATCCTCTGTCCAGGGGAAATATACTGGAGGGATGGGTCTAGCGATGTAGGTCATGGCTCATAGGGTGGTAGAGCACCATGGCCATCCCAATCACTCTAAACAAGGTCCCCTCCTTCATCTCCCCTCGAGGGGGATATAGAGTCATTCAGACCCGGATCAGCCTTCCCTTCCACTCCCAAGCAGTGGGTCACCCGAAGAACATGTTGCCACAGCCATGGACCTACTGCTATCGTCAGATCCTTTCCCCTTGCCTCTTCCACCCATTTTCATCTTCTTATCCGTTTCTTCTACATAGGAAATGCCCTCGCGTCTCCTCCAAGCTTCACTTTGTTGTCCATGCATACAGCGGCCACATCCTCATGGACTGGCTCACCACCCATTTCAATGATCTGGAGGATCGACTGGGTCAAGTGGCCCTCATTGATTCGCATCACGTGCTATCCCCCCACGCAATTCATCAGTATCCCGATCGTCTCTTGACTTGGTTCTTTGACCATGCCTGTCACTGGGGTGATAAGGCTAGCGATCCCGTCCTTCCCGACCCTATCGTTCTGAATCAAGAGGAGGAAGAGGAAGAAGAGAATGATGACTCGGGATGGGGCAAGCCAGAGAAAATCAATTCTGAATGGGAACATGGAGGGGCCCTTTCCCTATCCCATCGTTACGGTTGCCCTCATATCTCCATTGAACCACTCTCTCAGGACACGGGCCCGGCTCGTTCTTATCAATCTCTCCTACCCCATGATGCCCTTCCCATGGTCAAGGAATTCCTCCTTCAGCGCGCGCCCCCTCCCTCCTCTTAAGCATTTCCCTTCTCCCCAATGCATTGCAGGTATGGCAGGCAATAAAGACGTAAATGTCCATTTCACCCCCCTTCTCTCTCTCTCTCTCTCTCTCTCTCTGTGCCTTGTTCTTATCTCATTCCCCTCACCAGTCATCTTCGGTGGGAAGGCCATTGACAAGGCCAAGGAGGGCTGTGGCGGCATTCAGGACAATTTGTGTTCCAAACCCACGGTACAGCCCCTGAACTCCCCAGCCATCCCCGCCCCAGCTACTAGCCCGAGGCCTCCCGCTCCGGGAACTACCGGAGCCGTGCTTCCCGCCACTGCGCACACTTCTCCTCCCACCCTCCTCCATGACCACTCGTCGAAGGCAATCCCCGAACCCGGTGTAGTTCCGACCCACTGCGACGCACGTTGGTAATTCCCGGGCTCCACCCCGCGTTTGGACCTGCAACCGCTTCCGCACCGTCTCCACTGGCATGAGGATCACGGCCCCTAGGGTGTTGACTGCAAAGATCGACAAGGCGTACAGTGCAGGAGCCTCACTTCGAGACACAGAGAGGACCCGTTCAATGAGCAAGGGGGCCGCGTGATGCAAGAGGGGTCGAAGTGTGTGGACCAGGAGGGTAGGGCCTAGCAGCGGGTTATGCAAGTAGAGGGATAAGAAGGAGTGCTCGTGCTCCGTGGTCACTAGGGTAAAGAGAGCATGTAAAGCAGAGGGGTACCGACGATGCATAACATCACCAGTTTGA